>JASGCC010002814.1:0-26581 GCA_030067915.1 Hydractinia echinata
TAAACGAGGTGGCGTTGGTGGGCGTGGTCGTGTAGGTGGGCCGGGATGATGGATTGGTCACATCTATTGTAGGCCAAATTAAATTCACGTGCAAACAAACCTGTTACGTTTATACGAAAAGGGAAAAAACCGCAAGGACACGGTGACACGGCGTCGCACGCCAGGATAAACCACAAGTAAAAGTGTTACCCAGCATTTAAAAACACTGTCGCAATTAATAAGAACCGTAAACTGTGCCACAAATTCAGGTGGAGCACTCTAGTACAGGTATAAATATGTCTGTGAAAGTTTAAAAAAGAATGTTACTCCAGGCAGCGCGCTTAGTCCAGGTAAACAATGTCGCACACTCATGTAGGTACAATACCTTTTTCCAAAAAAAACAACTTTAAAGGAACTTCGGTTTAACAAAATCACAGGAAACAGCAACACTGGCCTGAGCGATTAGTACAGGTAAACTGTTTCTGCACATGTGTTTATGCTTAATACCCTTTTAGCACAGTTTACAACCCGTTGTTACCCAGTCATAGCAAGAAAAATTAGTCAATATTATACGTTAACAAATTATTCATGACACAGGATACAGTCCATTGAAACGCCAGGTTAAACCACAAGTAACTGTTACTCTGCGTTGAACACCAGAATGAGTGATTAATAAGAACCGTCAACTGTGCCACACATTCAGGTAAAGCGCTTTAGTACAGGTATATAGTATGTAGTAAATTGAGTAAAGTGCACACAATTCAGGGTGTTTCCGGTGTAATAAGTTTTTCAAAAATTCCATATTCTAAGCTGGAATAAAAACACTGATTGCAATTCGTTGTTACCCCGTCATAGCATAAACAGCTGGCCAACCTTTTTTATTTTTCGGAGAATGTTCCCGGTAAAAGTTCAAAAGAAATAGTACAGGTAAATAATGTGACACATCCATATAGGTGTAATAGCCTTTTCGCGAAAAAAAACGTTATTCCAACTTCGGTTAAACCGAAATACAGAAGACAGCCGTAGTTAACACTGGACTGAGCGCTTAGTACAGGTAAACTGTGTCGCACATGAGTATAGGCCTAACACCATTTGTAAAAAAAACTTTATTGTGACTTCAGTTAAAAAAAATCCAGGAAACCACCTGTTGTTATCTTGTTCAGTTAAAAAAAAAAATTTTTATTTTGCAGCATAAGTTTTCATAACAGTAATAAAATTGGTACCTGCCTAACTGCATTTAGCATAAGAATTGTTAAGAATTGTGTTCTAGCCAAACTGCATTTTGCTACTTTCACTTTTTAGCCAGAGGTAGATAAGGAGCTAGCTAAATAAACATAACTTGAACATAAAAATAAATAATATTGGCTAGGATAAAAAGTTGTTATACCAAACTGAATAGTAGTAACTAAGGGTAGCTAGCTAGCTGGCTGTAGAATGATCCTTAAAAATCTTCGTTCCTAGCCAAAAAATCCTTAAAATGATGCGTTTAAGATTTGTGCATGGCTGGAAAACGTGACAATATATTTATCTTAACATGTAAAAACATATAGGAAACAAATATTACAAAATATAAAGGTTCTAGAAGAAGAAAAAAGGTCAAGCAGAGCTAGAACCTTCAATCATGTTCCTTTTCATTGGCTCCGCTAGGCTGCGAAAATCTTGGATTGGTTTTTCAAAGAATCAGGCGTTTTGATTGGTATACTACTTGCAAGCGGTCAAAACAAAGTAATAAAATTGTCAGTAAAAGTGTCCTATTTGTTTACTGTGGCTCCCGAGGGAGATTAGCGATTTAGATCACGCGGGTAATTATTATAAGAAATGGCGTATTTAAATAATGCTATTTTAATCACTTAATTGATTTTTTAATAAGGTTAGTAAATTAAAATAATTAAATTATTTAAGGAAATAAATTATTTTCTTGAATATATTTAATCAATAAAAAGATTTTCGATTAAACAACCCCCTGTTTTTTTAAAAATCGCGGAAAGATCAAGGGGATATCGGTAGCCATTTTGGGTGACAGACGGACAGACACGTATACGGGTATTATAATATAGATTGTTTGTTTTTTAACTGATACATTGGATGTTGACTTTGATGATTCTGTTGCTAACAGGGCTGCAGAGACGGTTGAATGAAAAGAGATGACGCCCCGACGAGAGAGGAGGAACCGGACTGGCAACTTGCACTAATGCTTATTGCGGTCGTTATTACAGCGTCAACCACCTAAAGCAAATTCCATCTTGTTGTCAATTCTGCTTTATTCTAGACATCAGCAACCAGTATGTCGCGTTCACAGTAACGGCATTCAGGAAGGTTTTAGAAGAATGTTTTGGTGCAGAAATTAACGACGAGATGAAATTGCGATCTGACTTGCTCAATCTGCAGCAGGTGGATTTTGTTCTTACCAAGGGCCAAAAAGTAATCTGAATCGTTCGACATCAGAAATAGACCTCATTGACTCGATATTTTGTGTTGTACATATATTACAGACAGGAAGAACTCTCTTTTCTTATATTTTGTCATAAGTGAAATCGTACGGAGAAAGACTCTTCCATTGTTTTATTTTTTTTCTTAAAGAATTCCCTTTCTTATTATTTTGTGAAAAGCTTTCCCGTTTTTGAGCAACATTTGTTGGCTTTTTATCTTCGAAAAATGAAGTTTATGCGAAAATTTTTTTCCTGAATCATTAACTCCGAGGGGAAAACGTTACACTGACCGGAAATTTTTCGAGCAAAGAAAAATATACACTAAGAGCATGCGCACTTTCAACTCTGATTTTGTTCCGCGGAAAAGAAATTTATAAACAAATCATAATTGTCGTTTCCACGTGATTAAGGTATAAGAATTAAAAATGACGCCACATTTGTTTACATCGTTTATAATTTCCCGCGACTTTTCGTCATATAAAGATTTGACCGAGAAATATTTCTGCGGAAAATTTTAAGCCCGTTTGTCCACCTACTTTTTCCTGACAAAACAACGCTCGGATTTTCATTCATTTTAAATGTTTTTATGCACGTAAAAGAGAGTTAATAGTAGTGAAGAGAAACGCGACTGAAAATTATATCAGATAATTTTTTATTACCAAGTACGTTTAGATCGTATCAAGCCGCAAGGCAAACTGAATCAAGGTACTTGGTATTTCCTTTTTTTTTGTTTCTACTTCCTTAGTGATTACACGTTACCCTCTTCCAGCACACGCGCAACGTCGAAAAATTACGTTGTCGCGATTCCTATTCGAAACTTGAATGCTTCGTTCACTGAGAGGCTATTACTGCAATACTGCGTCTCCTGAGAGGTGTTCAATGTATAAAAAGCATTTTTCAACTTTGTTTAGATCCCCAATTCCTGACAATGACAATTCGCAGGACACATAAAAACGAAGTGAACCAGGTGAGGACACAACCTGAAACAGGAGCGGTTGCAAGGAAACGTGGCACACCTTCTAAAACGTGATCCGAAAAGAGAGATGATGACGAAATCTTTGTTCAATGGAGGCTTGGTCGAATCACGATAATCTCTTCAATACAAGAAACAGCCAATATACAAAAATCTCTTGAAAAACTTCAAAAAGAATTAGCAGGCCAAAGTATTTTTGCTTCAGCGAAAGATATTGCAGCTAAACTCACGAAAATCGCAAAGAAGATTCGCGATTCGCGATTCGAACATCGAAACAGCGCACAAAGTTATGCATTCTGCGGCATTGGAAAAGTTAAATGATAAAAGGTCAAACGGAGGAGCGGAGAGAAAAGAGAAAACGGAAGATGAAGTTTTTTGTGAATTGCTGTGCAACATTTTAACAAGTACTTCAAATGGCGAAGAAAAAGACATGCTTAAAATAAACATGCAACATTACGCAATGTTACTGAAGTATAAACGACATCACTCTTCCTCGTCAAGCAGCTCTATTTCTTCTTCACCTCTCGGATCACCTGCGTTTATAAACAACAGTTACAGCGGATATAATAATGGAACATTCCAATAAAAAATTTCTATACGTGTTTCTTTATCGAGTAAAAGTAAAAACACAACCGGTAATATTTTATAGCTGATTCCATTGCCACGGTATTTGTCCTGGTCCATAAAAGTGGTCTGCGAACACTTCTCTGATATACTCAGCTGAGTTAGTTGCTCTATTACTTCTGTTCACTGGCAACTTGTGAATAACGGATTCGGTGTAGCTTCCTTCTCTCCAGCGCTCAAGCTCAACTTCCCCGTTTTCACATTCGAAATCGATAAAACCATGAGGTGTATAACTCTCTCTCGACAAATCTCTTAACATATTGTGCAAAACGAGTGAAGCAAGCGTAATGATAGTTGCTTTTTCAGGACTTAGCATGAGCTTGGTGGAGAATACTCTGAAACGTTTCACCCGTATCCCGAACGCGTTTTCACTAATGCAGCGAAATCGTGACAGACAGTAATTGAATATTCTATTTCTCAGTGTAAGTTTCCTTTGTGCAAAAGGTTTCATGCAGTTGTTTGTTAATGGAAACGCATCATCTCTAACAAAGACGTAAGGAATAATATCTTTCAAAATTTGATCTACAAAATTGTTCCGTCTATTCGGGCCTTAACATGCTTTTTAAGGCGGAAGTATTTTGTTAGATTTAAATATCTCTCGAATGATTTTTTTTACAAGAATCACGTTCTACTTTTTATAAAAACACGTGTACACTTCTGCGTATATAGAGTTTTCTATCTGCCTAAAAAATGAGATTATATATTTAAAGGAAGCCTTTAAATGTTCTTCTTTAATTTGAAACCTTAAAATGTTGTTAACTTTACTCTTATTTCGTCATTTTTAGACATAAATATATGTTCTTATATAGGTTGTTTTTATAAAGCCTGTGTATATATTTTTGATGAATTTAAAAGTATTTTTGAAGGTAAAAAGAATGTGGACAAAACTTCCCTCATTTACCATTGTTCAGAAATGTTTATTTTATTTTATTCTTCTTTTATTTATTTTGTTATTCATTTGTTATTTTTTGTTTTACAGTATTCATAACTTTAGCTAAATATGCAGATAAGCAGATAAGTATAAGGCACTGCTAAAAAAGAAAAAAAATCAACAAAAATAGTTGTAACTAATATATACCAATGAAAACATTAATCAAAATGTGAAAACAAGGAATCTTGAAAAAGCTTTTGTTGCTCTTTGTACGCTGTAAAGGGTTAGGTTCCGTGAATTTTTTATAATACTTTAAAACATGCACTTATTCTATATTATAGTTATTGTAACACTCTTTTTCTCTAAACTAGGGTAATTGGCTTCAGCTTAAGGTGATCTTATTTTTGTCCATTTATATTTGCACACATTATTGTTTTAGAAAACAATAAAAATTCAGCCTTGCTATTGTTGTTATTTTGTTCTTATTTATTAATCAATCTTAGGCTAAGTGTTGTTGTAAAATGTTTCTTATAAAAAAGTGTATTCAAGTCAAGTAAACCATAATTTAATGCATACGGTGACCGACAAGGGCAAAACATCTACCCCGAAATACGACGCATCTTCTTCGAGTTACGTAGTATCTTCCCCGAAATACGGCACATCTTTCCCGAAATACGACATATCTTGTCTGAAATACGACACATCTTTTCTGAAAAATAAGTAACATCTTCTTCGTAAATATATGACGTTTTTAAAGCATGCGCCATTTTAAATTTTCGTTTCCGTAATTTTTGTTTAGTTTCCAGTTTAGCGCGCTTTCCGCAAAACAACAAACAGGGTGTCCAATGTTGTTGTGGTGGTAATAAACTTACAATGTTTTGTCCATCTATGGGACTACAGAACAGCAGCCCCCTTATAAAAAACCAAAAACTTTCCTAGAGTTCTACAATTACAAAAGCAGAGAGCACAAGCCTTTTTTCCACTAGGAAGAAAAGAGATAACAGAGAGAGTGAAGAAGTCATTATTCATGCTTCCGTTCTAAGAGACGTTAATGGAAAATTGGTTCAGGACAGAGGGTCACGTTTGCCGGTGGAAGTTAATGTTGATTGGTGTTATGTTCAAGTTAAAAGAGCTATTTATGAGAAATTTCGTCGTTATAATGAAGTAATAAGACACGTGGAATTAGAAGATGTTAAGTCAGTGTACAAAAGTTAGGAAGTAGTTAGAAAGATTCCTGGGACAAAGATTCCTTTCACTGTTAAAGCATATAAGGAAGACCTCGGTGTAAGATACAACAGTGTGGTCCTATATCTATTGCAATATGACAATATGTGTGAGACAGATGATTACGACGATGATGACCTGCCCCAAGTGGTTTCTCTGTAAGTATATATACAGCTTAGTATGCCATTTTGAAATATATGAAAAATGGAGAAATTTCATATAGGAAAATACATCTTTGTTTGGCCTCGTTTTGGTGTTAATGCAGAAAGTGGTTATTTTAGTACAGCACGTCACCTGGCAGGAAACCTTATAAAAAATATGAAGAAAAAAAAAAATTTTTTAGCTCCTGGTGGTTGCAATATTGATGTTTTTGAATTCTATATATGGTAGCAAACAATTTTTACTAAAGAAGTTGTATTTGGTAAGGCTTTTTTGAAAAGTTACAGGCACTTAAATTCTGTATGGTCGCGAAACCTATGGTAAATTTGTAGATTATATTACATCTGGATACTATATGCTAGGATTGTTACAAGAAACAGCATCCACCGGTCATCACCTACCACCAAATACGCCCGCCACCGCAAACACCCACTGGGGGACGCATCGTGAGTGACATAGTGTTACACAATCGTGCATTAACATAATACGAAAGCGAAGAAATTAACACGTAGAGGCTGCCACGGTCACAAGTTTACCTACAGTAGCAGCTGACGCTCAGTGTGTCGCCTATTGTAACGCTCTGTCACACGCAACAACACGCAAAAGCAGACATTTTACAAGAATTTATAAATTATATCCCAGCGAAAAAAATGTTAACGCCCCGCTTTAATGTCGAAAGGTGGAAAATCGTACTATATAATAAGAGGATCGTAGCGCAAGTGTGTAGATGGTATACCCTCGGCAAATTGGTAAAATGACTACCTGAGGTTGTTGATAGTGCAAACGACGGTAAGGGCAAATATAATGTGGGTATATTTCAATTGAAATGGTATATGCGATATGTGTGGTAGTGAGTGAGTGTGACCGTTGTGACTGTGGCATTGTTACTTGAATATATGACATATTAAATGTAAGGTCCAACGACCATAACAAGTAACACCCAATACTCACTACCCACCGCTGGATACGCCCACTGCAAATATGGAAACGGCTTTATTATAGTTTCCACTTATCGTTAATTTCATAACACATATTTGTGTTTCTATAAGTTTTTAAAAAATGTCCCCTTTTACATTTAATAAAATATTTTTTCTATTCAACAAATAATGCGTACCTATTTGTGTAATTAATTTTTCACTTCACGGTTAGTATTACTTAGGAGTATTTTTTCTAAGTAATCATTTTTTATTTGCGAATATGAAAACGACTTTATAGGTTTCCATTTATCGTTTATTTTATAATACTAATACGTATAACAAATGTTTTTTCAAGCAATTTTATTTATTTAAAAATCTTGCGCTTTAAATTTATTTCAAAAATTTCGGTTTTACATTTTTTTAAAATAATTTTCCGCCGTACATTTATTAAAACACTTTTTTTCTCTTTTACAAAAAACAAGTACTTATTTTTGTAATTAAACATTTACTTCGCTCTTAATATTACTTGTGAGTAAACTTAAGGGTGTAATTATATTTTCCCTTAGTAATCATTTTTTATTTCGGAATATGGAAACGGCTTTATAGGTTTCTATTTATCGTTTGTTTTATAATACCAATTTGTGTTAAAAATGTTTTCTCAAGCAATTTTATTTATTTAAAAATATTGCGCTTTAAATTTAATTTAAAAATTTTGGCTTAAAAATAAGTACTTTTTTTTGTAATTAATTCTTTACTTCACCCTTAATATTACTTAAATAACCATTCTTTATTTTTAAACTTACTCAAGAGTAAATTTAAGCGTGCATATTAGCTTAAAAAACTGTATAAAAAAAGTTGAAAATAACTAAAATTTAGATTATGCGGTATAGTTACGTGTGCAACTAACTACTTGTGCTACAAGCGTCGTTGTTGGTAGAAAAACATTTCTTTTAATTTTCTTTAAACATGTCTTCAAAAAAGAGCAGTGCGTCAGGGTAAGTGTTTTTATGTACATGTGATATAAATTTATGTAATGGAATATTGACATATTAAAAGATTATTTATTATATTTATTTAGATCATACGCTCCGTCCTTCAAAAACGGTCCAACAAAAAAGAAAGAGAATCTCGCTGTGGGGTAAGCTTTGCTTGTAATAACGTTATATGTTGCTTTTTATACATAGGAATGATGTATAAAAATATAATTTTAAAATACATTTTACTATTATATTTTTTAGATATCATAAACAGTTCCTTAAGGATTTCATTTGTCCTTACGGTAAAGCGTATGATGACCATTTTTTATCAGATGACGTTATGAAAGCTCCTTTAAAAACTCAATCTTGTGAGTTTTTATGTCGACCGAACGTCGCATTATCGGAATCAGCGTCGTCTTTACACAACAATATCACTGCTTTTGCCGATTTGCGGCAAAAGTTGAAGACAAAGTATTTAAAACCCTTTGCGCGTTATTTGGATAGTGTCCAAGATGCATTGAAGACTGTTGACTCGAAGCATAAAGGTGCCAAAATAGATGTCCGTGATGCCATACAGCAGTTGCGTATGTGGTGGAATATGCTAAGGTTTTGGGGAAGCTGGGTGCTTCTCGGTATAGTCTAAGCACCCATTACAGTGTAGCAAGGTTTGGCAAACATGCTACAATGTATTCCCGAATTCGGAAGATTTTATGACAACCCGACTACAGATAATTACCTTGAGGGACTTTGTTTGCAGTTTGCTTCCTGTACTTTGAAGGATGTACCGACAAATTTACGTTTAGCTACACTTTAAAAAAAACTATTTTTTACAAAGGAACAGTACGCGAAGGTTGTAGTTTATTACAATAAAATTGTTTCAACGATATACTTGTATTTTTTATTGCCATACTAATGTTTTGTTAGTGATCATGGATAATGCGCTGCGCCAATATTATTTTAAACTAGTCGATAAGGCCCGTGGAGAAATCCACTTAGGCAGAAGGACAATGGAAAAATAGGTTGTTTTAGATTTTTTGCTGTCAGCAGTGCAAATACAAAAAATTTTTGGCGAAATTTAGTTTATTCGTTGCCTGTAATGTGCAGAGGTTAAAACGCTGATCAAGAAAATGTATATAATCATGTGCTTTCGATGAGGCTGACGCAGCAAAATTTTGAAACCCTTATATCTCATTAACCGCTCATCAAAAGTCAAAACCGAAATTTGTTTTTTAAAAAATTTGTATACCTGTTCCCTTTATCGTATAGATCTTGAAACGTGATCAAGAAAATGTATTGGATCAAGTACTTTTAACAAACGGTTGCAGAGATATGAGGGTTTGAAGGTTTTTTGATGACGTCATCAAACCGTTCATTCCGAAACGGATTTGGGGACCCAGGTTTGGGAACATTACCCAAATTGGTCCTAGGTGGTCCCTAGTTACCTACGCGGTGAAAAATCATTGACGTCACCACCTCGTTTCCAAGTTATTTGGACTCAAAGTTTTAGGTGCACTGTAATGGCTTCATTAATTTAATATAGGATATTGACGTTAAAGTAGTGTTATTGACGTCGCGCCGTAACGTCAGAAAATTTAACATATTAGACATGCTTTTTTCGGCTACATTAAAGGAAAATAAACATCAACTTTGCCTGTTACAGACACACAGACACACTTAGCGTATTATTATAGAGACTAGTCGATAAGGCCCGTGGAAGAATCTACTCAGGCAGAAGATTAGGTTGTTTTGCAGATTTTGCTAACGTCAGCAGTGCATATACAAAAAAATTGGCGAAATGTAGTTTATCTGTTGCCTGTAATGCGTGCAGATTGAAACGCTGATAATCAATATAGAAAGTGTTGCGGGAGTGGCCAAGGCAAAGGCATTAAGCACGGCAAGGAAAGGGCACGGCAAAGGCAGGCAAGGAAACAGGAAGAGGAATCAGCAAGGTAGGCAAGGCATGGGAGGCACAGGCAAGGGCATAGTAGGCTTGGCACCAGAAAAGGCATAGGAAGGGTAGGCAAAGGCACGGTAAGTGCTGGCAAGCCAAGGGGACGGCAGGGTAGGAGCAGGCACCTTAATAGAACCTCTTCTCCCCTGCAACTCAAAGATTACGTATACTCAATATATATACAAATTCAGGTATTGAATTTGAACTATTTGTACCTCAATATGTATCCAAGAGTATGGAAAATATTGAGGTACAAATAGTTCAAATTCAATACCTGAATTTGTTATCAGGTTAATATAGAGTGAATCATCTTAGCAGAATTATGTGCCAATACAAAAATTTAAACAATAATTGGTCATAATGCCAAAAAAAATCATGTTTTGATAAATTTGAAATTAAAAGTCAACTTGGTTTAAATGAATTTGACAATATGGGTTTTTACTGAATCTTAGAACATTAAAAAGTCAAGGTACAGAAATGTCAAAAATGGCATTTTTGTGCTCTATAAACAAAAAGATTACCTAATATCCTCAATATCGCTATATTATATACTTATGAATACCTGGTTGTTGTAGGTGCAAGATAATTATGTTTTCCCTAGCCCTGTCTAGGATTTGAACCTGGATCTCTCATTTGCATGAGACCGGCAGGGCATAAATATATATACAAAATTTTACAAATGAATATTATATACAAATTGTAAACTCTACTACACATTCAGGTGGAGCGCTTTAGCAAAGGTATGCAGTATATCGTTAATCGAGTGAATCACACACAGCAGTGTTTGGGGTGTAATATATTGTTCAGAAAATATCTTTCCTTCAACTTTAGCTGGAATAAAAACACAATTTACATATTGTGCCATGTCATAGCGAAAACAGTCAGCAAACCTTTTGTATTTTTCACAGAATGTTCCCCATGAAACTTAAAATATATATATGTACTTTAATCTGCAGTGTAAATAAACCCTTTTAAAAAGCGCAACTTCTGTTAAATAGAAACACAGGTATACTGTGTCATACATACGCTTTGGCATAATACTCCTTTCAAAAACTATTCTAACTTTGGTTCAAATAAACAGACAGTAAACAACCTGTTGTTACCCTACACATATTTTGTGAAAAAGTTTTTGTAACATTTAAAAATAAAAACACAGCTTCTGACCTCTTTTTACCCTGTTCAAGCAAAAAGAATCCTGCAACATTTTATGGGAAAAGTTCCTGTGCAAGATCAAAAATTAGTCGTGAAATCGGATAGACGTAATACATTTTCCAAAAAAAACTTTATTGCAAATTTTTTCTTAAATAAAAACAGCGAAAACAGCCTGTTGTTACCCTGTCCAGCTAATTAGACAGCAGTTTTATTTTGGAGAACAAGTTTATATGACAATAGGATAGCTTGATATCCCGCATTGGTGTAAAAGTTCAGGTCAAGTTAATAAAACAGAAATTATCGGGGCATTATTTGTATACATATTGGGAAATTAAATAAAAAACAATGGATATATGAAGATTTTCAATACATGTTGACGATTGCACGAGAACAGCTTGTCAGAATTTAAAAAGCCTCTGTAACAGAAAATGTAGACGTTGATGTACAAAAAGGTTATTTGATATAGAAATTATTTGTGTCAAAAAATGAATGCAATGTATATAGATATTTGAAGAATTTCTAGGTGTTGATGATTGCCTGAGAACCCCTTGTCAGAATCTAAAACGCCTCGGTAATAACAAATGCAGATGTTGAAAAAGTTGTTGAAAATAATTTCGGTTTCTGTAACTAGAGCCACACTGGTGTATGCTCAGGGGCAAAAATTAAAAAATTGATTTCCTGACGTGCCTACAATATAGCTGCAATTGTGTACAAAAATATGTTAAAGGTTAAAAAGTGCCCTTTGTGGCTGAGCAGCGTAAACGATTACACGTGACTCACATCAACCTTTATATAAACATTAATCATTAAAAGGGGACGGAACGTACTATCTGCAAAATATGTAGCTAGCTATGTTCTTTTGCTAAATGTGCTAAACTTTTTGTTTTTTGGTATAAAATTGTTAGAGAAACAAATTTTGTGGATGATTATAGCTAGAAAGAGCTATGTGATGGGACATTCATACAGAGTAGAAGTATCTCACTCAAAAAATAGCTAATTTTATGCTAGCTACATTGGTAGTTGCATCCCAGTTAAGTAGTTAATTTTATGCTAGCTTTGTTATCTGTCTGAAAGAATTTTTTAAGCTAATATGTAGCTAGCTTGCTAGCTAATTTTATGCTAACATTCAAGTTAAAATTGCCAAGGGCCAACATATTTTGTGAAAACGGATGTAACTACCAAGCATAAGCTATGTGATGTGCATTCTTAATTAGAGCAGAAGTATGTCACTCACTGTGCAGAATGTGTAGCAGCTGGCTAGCTCGAAAATCTGTCCTAAAGAATTCTGTTATGATGCTAGCATAAGAGAAAACTTAATAGGTAGTTTCTTTCTAAGCTGCTACTGTTGTGATAGCTAGCTTTAGTTGTAAGTAAGGATAAAGAAGGACTCCATAACATGTAAAAAATAGTGATATACCAGTGATATACCAGGTACAGAACCTTCACTTCTTTCTAGCTAGCTACGCTTAGCACCATCTTTAAAAAACAACAAAAACTCCGTCGCCGTGTTAAAAAAACACGTTGTCTCGCTTACTAAAAAACTGTATCAAAGAATGACCATATTAAATTGCTGAATTACTGTGGTTTTTGGCAGAATTTTTGATATTTCGGATGTATAGGGACGAAATCGTAGAGAAATGCTATAAACTCTCCACCGTCCTTCCCTTTCCCTTATATTTGGCTTATTTAATGAGGAAGTGGGCTCCGCTACGCTCCGCAAAAATAAGTGTTCGCAAACGCATAAGGAGATATAAGTGTTTTAAAATTTTAAAATTTTGCTGACGTCAGTAAAGTCCTCTAAAGTACAAAAATAAAAATTCTTTAGCCTTCAATTTGTTTACACGTTGTTTCCAGTGTAGAGCTTGAAACGCTCATCAAAATAATGTATAGAATCATGTACAACACCAACAATAATAATAAAGTCAGAAATGACACATCTCAAATATTTACATCTTATAAGGATTATGTTTGATTACGTTGAAATCCTTTAATATTTAAACATCAAATTTATATCTGGAAAATCATTTATTCGGTTACATACTATCCTGTTCCCCAAAAATATACACAAAATGTAAAAATTATATAACCGGTTAAAAACACAAATTTTTTTCTTAGTATGATCTGTAGTGACCTTTACAAACCATTTTAAACGTAAATGTCAAAAAAGAATAAGGAGTAATTTTTGAAGGAACAAAGATATTACTTTTGAAATATATACAAAAGTTTACACAAAATGTAAAACAGATTGGTGTTTGAGGAGCACATCCAAATCAACAAAAATCAGTTCATTTAGCATGTCCTTATTGCCATTGCCTATAAATCTTCCACAAAGAGGTTATGAAACACATCAAATTATAGAAAAATTTTTAATTCAGAAGCCCAGATAAATGGCTAACTGTTTTAAAACAGTGCTTGAAAGTCGATTACATTCATTTTCCTTAAAAGAACAAATATTAAAGTTTTATGATGAAAGATCAGTTTACAATCGTAAAGTTATCAAGCTCTTTGTCACTGTTCCTGATACACTATCTGAGCAACAGCAAGAGATTTATAGCCATATAATACGCTGTGTTAAATCTTTAAGCAAAGAAACGTTAAGAAATTTTTTGAGGTTTGTTACTGGTGGAGATATATTGCCCAAGAGTAACATTAAGATTTATTTTAAAGAGCAAATTCCAACTACATGTGCCTCGATTTTGATACTCATTGACAATTACACATGTTACAACAATCTTGCAGAGGAGTTCTTAAATGTTTTGAACAATCCCGACAGTTATTCCGTTTACTTTGTATAACAACTTTTTGGTGGATAACTTGATTTTTGTTGTAAAATTCTGTTTGGTTGGGTATCGTATATATACCGTTAATATATACCGTTAATGATCGAATAATACACCTCTGCCGCATCTTCATCGTCAGATTCTGTGATGCTG
The DNA here is from genome assembly GCA_030067915.1 of Hydractinia echinata. NCBI lineage: Eukaryota > Metazoa > Cnidaria > Hydrozoa > Anthoathecata > Hydractiniidae > Hydractinia > Hydractinia echinata. The sequence continues at coordinate 14,190 of JASGCC010002814.1, forward strand.
TCAAATGGGTTGGGAATGTCTTCTTGTAATAAGACAGAAAGTTGCGATTTCAGTAACTCTCTTCCTGCCTTACAGGGTTCCCTTTTTCTAAAGCAATGGATTCTTCCATCCTCTGACCCGTCAGATTCCAAGTTCAAGCAACAACACTTATAAGAATTAATAATACCCTCCTTTGAAAGGCTAGACCACGCTTCGAGAATCCACTCAACAAGCTTTTTTCTCGATGGTGCCTTCATATTTCCGGCTTCAGTATATTGATGCACTCCATCACTTAACCATTGATCATAGAGTTCTGTGACTTTAGCTTTAAAGCGTTTGTTTCAACATACGTCTGGCGCCTGCACATACTTAGTACATCCACCGGGTATAATGACTTGATCGACCTTCATTTCATTAAGCTCTTTCTTCACAGAATCTGTCATATGACATTCATACAAGTCCCATGCAAGAAGACGACGACTAACCGAAAATGACCCAATAACTCTTTCGAATTATTCCTCAAGTGCCTTTGATTCTCGTTTAGCTGCACGGAAAACTATTAAGGGTTTGAGCTTCGTCTCATCCGCCTTTGCAGCTAAACAGACACTCAACATGCACTTTTCATGTCCAGTGGTTTTTAAGCAAACTGATTTCGTTCCTGTAACCGTTGTGTTAGACACCATACCATTCTATACAGGAGTCTCGTCCATCGCTATGATACTAGATGCTTGGTAGTTAAATTTAGATGACAATCGGCGAACATGTAAAAAATAAGATATTATTTTGTCGGTTAACCGTGCTGGATCTTGCTGGGCAGTTGTGGTGTTTCTTCGCAATGACAGTTTTTCAACCAACCAGTACTGGCAGAAATAATGTCTTCTCGTGTTCGTCGCATGATTCGTTGTATAAAGATTTCGCTTTTGTCGTTATTAACATTCTCGATACTGTCAATCCGTTGGACCTTCTGCCTTATATCCACTCAACGAGTTGATTCTCTAGTTGAAGATCCATTGGTTTAACACCTCCCCCTTCCAGTCTTTTACTTTTAGCCTTTACCTTTCGATCCATAATTTTAGGCTTATTATGTCTCCATTCTTTTATACGTTTAGCGGCAACACCAAATTTCTTCGCAGCTTTGCTATAGCTGTTCATTTCTGAGTAAGTTATGGCTTCCCTTTTCATTTCCATTGTGTAGTATTTTTTTCTCTCCCTTGTGAGAAGTTGTATTATCTTCAGAGTTCATCTTTCTTATCCTTAAGTACAACACTTTCAGTAATTAAAAAAAACACTTTGTTAACTTTGTTCAGAATGTTTTGATTTCAAACGCCGTTTTCAGATGTTTATTTTAACATCAAATAATAAGGGTCTCGACACACTCTCATTACTTATGCTAGTTGTTACATATCGAAAAATCAGAGCAGCTTTTTCATGAGTCAATAATTATTCCGTTTATAAAAAAATTCACCGTGTAACAAGCCCATTACAGGGCCCATTACAGGTTAATAATTGTGTAATATCTTTCGAAAAAAAATGGCTCGAGTTAATCCATGTAACATTTCTTATTCTTTGCTTTACGAAGTCAAATTTGAAACAGTTATTCGAGCACATCATGTGTACAAGGAATTCTGGACACCCCAGAAAGGCGAATTAATTTATTGTAAAAAAGATAATCGACCAGAATTCAATAAAAAATACACACATTTTGACTTGAATTACCAGAAAAATGAGAACGAAGATTGTAAATTTCCCATTAAAAATAGAATTGAATCTGTTTAGTACAACTTAGTATTTCTTTTTACTGACAACGGGAAGTGATTTCAAGGGTGTTTTAAGGCAAGAGCACTGTATACAGGCCCTTTTGTAGTCTGTATATGTCCGTATTAAGACTGATCAGTCCTAATACGGACAAATACAGACTTTTTTAAGGACCTTGTACGGATGTTTTTGTGTATTGGGGAGAGAAAAGGGTATTATGATAGGGGGAGGGGGTGTTTATTCAAAATCTTCTGTCTGAAGGTGGTGTTTATTCGACATTTTGTCCAGTTTGTGGCACTGAAGTAGACTTAAAACAGTGGCTTATATATTATTATTTTTGTAAGAGATATTCGTATCGTACTATTTTGGTAAAATTTAAAACGTAAATTAACTTTAACACCAAATGTTGATCAGCAAATAGAAAATGCTTTACGTCTTAAGTTACAGAGAAGCTCTAGAAATAGTAGATATCGTTTTTTGTGGTGCAGATTAAGAATGTTTCATGGCCTCAGCGTGCCCCGTGATGCGGTAGTGTTAAAGCTAAGCCAACTCGATCACCGCGGCAGTTACTTACGAAAGAAAAAAAGTTTAGTTAGACGTCAGTGTTCCAACTTTGGTCCTAATGATTGGCATATAGACGGATACGATAAACTTAAAAAGTATGGTTTTCCTATTCACGGTTGCATTGACGGGTTTAGTCGGCGTATATTATGGCTCAATGTACTACCGACCAATAATAATCGAATCATTATTGCACAACTTTTTATTAATTGTGTCATTGTAGCTAACGGCTGCCCAAATCGGTTCCGAAGTGATGGCAGTGAAAACGTAGAAGTAGCGGCGATTCAATTTTTTTTAAGAAGTAAACATGATGATGATTGCGCGGGTATCAAAGCCCATATCTACGGTTCCTCACATGGAAACCAGCGTATAGAAAGTTATTTACAATTTCGACGATGTCGAAGCTCGTTTCTTATGGGATTTTTTAAAGACATGATTGAAAGTGGCAGTTACAATCCTGATAATGTCTACCAACTGGCATGTGCGTTCTATTGCTTCGTTAAAGTAATACAAAACGACTTAGACGAAGTCCGGGAATACTGGAACTCGCATCTTATCCGCAAATCGGGATTTTCAGTAGTGTCTGGCCGACCACATGTTATGTATCAGTTCCCTGAAAGATACGAGCGAACAGATTGTTTGAAAAGATGCAACAGCAACGACCTAACGGAAAATATGTTTTATATTGAACAAAATATGCCTTCTTATCCGTCGGAAAATGATTTATTTCAATAATTTGATTATCTGACAAGTGTTTTAAGCGTACCCGCACCAGTCAATTTTGACTCAGCGAGACGACTCTTTCATTTATTGATTTCCCATGAAAATTGAACAGTTTATGCTTGTATATATGAGGTGCTATTATTAAATGTAAATCATTTAATTGTTATTATATTATACCAGCGTCTAATAAGAAAAGTCTTTCCCTTTTAACCCCTTTTTAAAAAAGTTACACACGTTTGAAAAATTACATATTTGTCAGAAAAGATGTGTCGTATTTCGGGAAAATGTGACATATTTTTCAGAAAAGACGTGTCGCATTTCGGAAAAGATAGTACATATTTCGGGGAAGATATGTCGTATTTTGGGGAAGATGCGTCGTATTTCGAGAAAGATGCGTCGTATTTCAGGGAAGATATGTTGATCTTGTCGTCCACCGTAAATACATGAGGACTGCCTGTTTTTCAATAATTTATTTTTATTTTTATCTCACTTTCTTGCAGTTGCCAAAAACCAAAGTAGAAAAGGACAGGAAATAAGTTTAAACAGAAAAAAAATTACCTCATCCAATTTACAGCTTGAGTAAATTCAATTTTTAAATTAACTCAGTGTTCTTATCTTTTTGCTTTATTTTTAGGTGGTAGCTTAGGTTTTTTTCTACCTGTTTGTTCAAATTTTTTTGTGATATTCGAATTGTCGTACAAAATTCGATTCAATTCATTTATATAAGATCATTTTTTAAATTCAGTAAATTATCAAATTAAAGACCTGGGAAAGGGGAGGGGGATTGTTGGGGATCGGTAAAGCAACTTTTTAGGTGTTTAACTTTTGCATATATTTATGTGACACTCAAGGCTCGTTTTCATTTGACTGCATTTTCCGCTATTGAGTTTTTTGTTGGCGCATGCGCACTTTGACAAAATTACTGCTTGTTAAGTCACTTTTTGTGCTCGAGAGCAGCTCTTGAGCTCAGCGTCAAAGTTGAATTCATTCTAATTTTGGCGACGTTGTTTTTCTCTGTAGCAACAAATAGCCAATGATATTTCAGTATTTTAAACTATTACGTAATTTTGCCAGTCGTAAGCAAAATTAAAAAAACATAAACAATAGTAAATCTAAAAATGGCGAACGACGAAGAGACATGTGTTTCTCAAGAAGAAAATAAACTTGAAATGAATATGCTCTATCATTAAATTTTGCAGCAACAACCAAAAAATTCTAACAAAGAAACTACTGTTGATGTTGCGGCAATAAGACTTCAAGAGGATTATGATATTGAAAGTTTTATCCTGGATATAGAATCATATCCATGTTTATGGAATAGTACCACTAGGTCTCATCATGACCAGAACATGCGTATTACTGCTTGGGAACAGTTGTCCAAACGGTTTGGAAAACCAGGCCGGTTTGCTGTCTCTTTATTTTTAGCTAACCAGCTCTAACTATAAAGTAAATTTACACCCAACTCTTAAAAAAGAACTTGCGCAAACTCATATTTTACGAACGAACAAGCATCGGGAATCGTACTAAATTGGCGCGTAACTTGTAAAGAAAAGAAATGTTATTGTTTAAACATGCAAATACTGAGAAAAAATTCAATACTAAAGGCGCTAAAGTAAACACTGTATAAATGTAAAAATGTTTGAAAGATAAAACAAAATAAATTTCTAAATCATGAATAGTTCACGAGATAAATTTATGAAGCCCACCTCAAAAGGTTTTAAAACATGTCCCTTTCATCACGGTTGCTTATTTCATTTAAAAAGTGGGAATAATAAAAAATAATGAAATAAATATCTATGAAACAAACAACGAATTTACACTTGTACTTTTATTCACAACACAATAAATTTAATTACAAATATTTCTGAACCAAAATCAAACTACAAATTCCTCAAAATCGCATCAATTTTCTTGTGTTTGCAGTGTTTTCTTAGGAAAAAAAATCAGTAAAAAATCAGTCTTTCTTATGTTCTTATAAAATTGTTCTTATAAATATACGTGTACATTTCCATAAGAATCAGTTGTATGGACATTTTTCATTTTTACTTGTCCAATTTTATAAATTTTCTTTGTTAAGCTGTTTATCTGTTCAATTTCTCGTTAGTATCATTTTTAAAAAGTCACTGGGAAAAGCTAAGGGACAATTTGAAGCGTTGCTTGGTTAACAAAGGAAACATGAAAAAGTCAGGAGCAACAGCACATACACTGCCAAAGTGCAAGTACTTCGCACAATTGCTGTTTCTACAAGAGAAAATTTCCAACAAGCAAACCCACAATAAATTAACCCTGTGTCAGCTGCTAATCCAACATCACCCTCTTTTGAGTTTAATAGTCATGCATGTTCTTATACATTAAACCCACCTGATAACTGCTTAAAAAGTGCATCTCCAACTACACCCACCAAGCCACAGAAAAGAAAGCGTGAAAAACAAACAAATGAACTCGATGAAGAACTATTTGTCATAAAAGATATGAACACAACAACAGAACGTTTAATTAAAGAAGGCAGTAATGAGGCACAGGATAACGAAAACATGCTGTTCTGCAAGAGTTTAGTCCCTATTCTGGATAGGCTTAACCCAAGAGAATCAGCTCTTGCCAAAACGGAGATTCAAAAAGTTCTGTTTAACATTGAGTTCAGGGACTAATTTGTAGGAACAACTCATAATTGTATATTAGTTTTACTTATCACTCCCGTTAAGTTTGTTTATATATATATTTATATAAATACTTATAAACCTTACAGCTATTATAAACTGCATAACTCATCAACACGTTCAAACACAGTGTGTGTATAAAAGTGGCTAATATTTACTTATCGAAAGGATCAATGGTTCTATTTACATAGTCACTTTGTCAACTTTCTTCTCCTTCTGGGGGATTAAAGTATAACATAAAGTCGTCTCTTACTTCTTTGGCAGTTTTAGAATAGTTGTTAGATCCCATATTTTCTAATGGTAATAATCCAGTGTAAGCTTGAGTTTCATCACGCCACTCTCCGTTTTTCAGATTTTCATAGTCAAGAAAACCAGGTGGCAGTATGTAAAATCGACAAATCTTTTTTGACTTTTCATTAGATAGTTGTGGAGTGCTACAACTGCTTTTGTTTTTGCTACAACTGTTTTCACCATCAATATAATAGGCTTGCGAAACATTCTAAATCGGGCTGCTACAATTCTGTAACAATTTTCAATTATCCTTCTTGCCCGTGACAAACGATAGTTGAAGATTTTTTTACTGATCTGCGCATCTAACCTAGCGAAAGGTTTCAACATAAAAGGCTTCATCTGAAAAGCATCATCTGCAACAAAAACAAACGGATACAATTTATCACTTCCATTTATAGGAGAAGGAAAGGGTCTCTTGATGTTGTTGTCTATCTGTAAACTCCTCCATCGCTTTGACGACCAGCGTCCCCAATATCATTAGCATTACTTACGGCTAGTAAAATTATGCAATTAGACAATGCGGAAAATCCACCTTACTTCAAATTCCTTCGCTACTCTAAACCAGTTATATTCTGTATCTGGCACGTCAACATATCCACGACACATTATCTCGTTGCAAAAACATCGCTAGTTTCTTTGATAATTCTACTAATAGTTAGCAGACTTACTCGAAAGTTACTTGCAATTGATAATTGAGCATCTCCACTTGTGAGATACTATAGTGTGATGCCTAAGCGGTCACTGGGACCTGTAACGTCACGAAAACGAGACGATTTCACAATAAAAAGAGCAACCCATGATAGTAATTCTTTAAATCGAGTTGGTTACATTCTAAAGGCCTTGAAAAAGTATTCGTGATCGAACAGCATGAGGTCTTTTATCAAAATTGCATATAACCCTTTCGGACATCTCTTGAAAAAGTTTTCTTATCCACATTCTCTCTTTTTTTCTTTCTTCCACGTATAATTATAACAAAAGAAATAGTTTTGTTTATAAAATAAAATTAATCTTTTGCTTACAGCAGGAGCCATTTTTTGTGAAATTTCGCGCGTAAGAAAATTGAAGCACAATGGAAATTGATTTCTGCTCGAGAGCAAAAAGCTCAAGAGCTTTTTGTTCTATAGCGGAAAATGCAGTCGAATGGAAACAAGCCATTAATGCTGCCATGCTTCAATTAAACGCCGAATGACTGGTCTAAAAAAATTAACCTTTTCAATCAAGCCCCTTATTTGAAGCAGCAATTTTCTTGTTAATTTAATTGTGCTATTACTGTATTATTTTATTTGAGATACTCTGATATGTTAACAGGTGGAATTGGGCATAATTTGAATGCTTGTGCGCTACTAAAATTTAGACTTATCTCCATCAACAGAAAATGAAAAAAATGTTACGCTCTTTCTATTTTGACACGGTTAATTATATTCTCAAATGCTCAGTCATTGTTCATCTTTCAGCGCCCTCCCCCCCTTAAGATTGGCGCTTTTCCAAAAGGGCGTTTAAAGGAGGTCATTGATCAAAAATTTTAATTTATTATGCCCGACCTACCTCCACCCCCTCCCTCCCCTCCACACTACCCACTCCTTCGTTAATCCTTTTCTACTTTCCTCAAAATTAGTTAGTAATGAATAAAGAGCAACGGAATGTTTAACTAAGTGAGTGGAGAAAACGAAATCGTTTGCTAGGAGATTTATTAAACAGAGAAGAGCATGAAAGTGTTATGGAAACTGAAACTGAAATTGACATATATAATAACAGCAATAATGGCCCATGTCACATGCATTCTGATGACTTAAATCCTGTTCCTAATAGTGATATTTTAGGTAACGCTTCGTCATCTGAAACTACAGACAAATACATCCTAGATCATCTTATTGTTAACGACTTGACTATATTAAGGCAGCATGGACATAGTCATCTGCAAAAGTGCACCAGAAGCGTTTTAAAAACACCACGTCGTGTTGAGACAGCACTAAAGTGTGGCGGTGAATATGTTTATCTTGGCATCTCTAATGGTATGACCAGGGTTTTAAACGCTTACCCAGGACACACATTTATTAGTGAGAGTGTGTAGATGGTGTACCGCTATATAAGTCATCAAACACTCAACTTTGGCCTATTTTGTTGCTGCTGTATACTGTGGAAATAAAAACCCATCCAACCTAGAAGATTTGATTGATGCGGGAATTGATTGTGTGAGTAAATTCCCCTTAGATTATATGCACCTAGTTTGTTTAGGTATTGTCAAAAGGCTTTTGATGCTCTAGAAAGAAGGGCCTAGAAATTTTAAGTTGTCGCCACTTCAGCTATTACGTGTTTCTGAAAAGTTGAGAGAATATCGTGGAAAGATGCCAACAGAATTTGTCAGGCAGCCTAGGGGGTTGGAAGAGGTGAAAAGATGGAAAGCGACTGAGTTTCTACAGTTTTTGCTATATACTGGTTCTCTAGTTTAACCAGACGTGCTTTGACCTGAACGTTATAAGCATCAATTCTTTATCTATTGCCATGAATATTTTGCTTCATGAAAACGACAACATTCGTATTAAATTTTTAAATTATGGTAACCAATTATTACGATATTTTGTTTCTTCGTCAAGGGAGCTTTACGGCGATAACTTTGTTGCTTATAATGTGCACAATCTTACTCACTAGTGGGAAGACTGTCATAACTACGATACGTCTTTGGACAATATAAGTAGTTTTCCATTTGAAAACTACCTAGTTATAAAAACGTTCGTCAAGAAAGCCCAAAATCCATTATCTCAAGTGGTATAGCGAGTAGAAGAACTGGAAAATGTTGCAATGAATGACGCAAGCCACAAAGACATAAAAACAACAGTATTAACTACTGAAAGAGATTCTCGGTGTCTCCTGTCGTCAGGCAATTTTGATCAGATTTAGGAGATAAATGGTAAACAGCTTATCGTGTAATGTCATTTCTAAGCATTATTTCCAAAATCTGTATCGTCAACCATGTGACTCTAAAATTTTTAATGTAGTCTACGTTCGTAATTTGAATGCTGCTTCAAGAAGAGAAATCAGATTTAATTTACTTTTACGTAAAGCAATTTGCTTGTCTTTAAAAAAGTTTTAGATATATAATAGAATACGAAAGTTAAGATTCACTCGTGTGACAGTTTTTCAGGCTGTTTTTTCCTTTCTAGTTTTCTAGTTTTTTAACATTTTTAGAACGATTTTAGAGTTGTACTTTAGCTTGTTGACTTAAAGTTTTGGTTTTAAGATTTTACAATTCTATCAAACTTTTATTAACGTATCGTTGTATTGATATTCTATATTAGTGTTGTAGCCATTTTAGAATTAGGCTTGTTGCATATAAAAAATTATTAATACGTATCAAGGTGTCGTTCCTACCAAATGGATAGACAAAGACGCGAAGCTTTTATGGTGGCCTGCTGGGCAACTCCTTAGAAAAAAAGTCCATGACTTCCCTGACAGAGACACCTGGAGAAGCTATACATATATAAAGACAAGGCTGGTGATTATTTAATCCTTTTTCATATTTTCCATTATTCACTGTTTCTATAAATGTACTTTTGAGTTAGCTGTGTAAAAAAGCTCCAGCGATTCAGAGGCACTACGTTCCCCTACTCAACCAGTAGAATTCACGAAAAGTAACTCTCCTACACCATATTTATGTCATTGTTACTTGATGTTTTTTTATCATTATCTGGATTTATTATAGCAATTAAATTACCGAGTACGCCACGCTTTTCTGTCAACGAAGTAAGAAAGCGCAACGAAACACAAAGTGGCAAAAGCAGCAGGGCTAGTTTAAAGCGAAGGCAGGATGACGATGACGATATTTCTATTAAATTAGCAAAACGACGATTGTGATGAACATCGCTCAGATGATGAGACTACCACAACCAAAAATAGAAGAGACGGGGTGGAACACTTAAAGGGGAAATTTCCCATGGAACATGGTAGTAAGTAATTTTTACTTAGATTTGCTTAATATTTTTGTTAAAGTTAGATAATTCATTCACGCTATGATTGATTTTAGTTATCTTAAGAATTTCCCATGTAGTCACATTTAAAATAATACTTTTAGGGTTTCAAAGGCAAGTTCTCAACTTACTTGCACAAATTTGCGATCGCTTGTAAACACTAAAGGAAACATCAGTGGAACCACCGAAAGCGACCTCTCAAGTAGACTCTAGAGTTGTGCAACTTAAAACAGTTGAAGAAAAGGAGGCGTTTGAACAAGAACTTAAAAAGAAAGAGAAATTTGCTTCTTTGGGAAGAATTTCAAATTTACTAGAAGCAAAATAAGGGAATCTTTAAATTAAACTTGCAGGTGATGATAAATATTTTGCACTTTATTTTTTTCATTACTAGATAATTATAATTTAGGTAACGCAGTTGAAAAGAGTTGGTGATGGTAGCGTCATAGAAAACACCAGAAATGTTTTGGAAAAGTACGTTTTATGCTGCGTTATTTAAGAAATTAATCGGGTGCTTTTAATGCAAGAGGGCTGGTCGGCTTATTATTCTTGTTGGCTTATTGTTCTAAAGTCATGGGAATGTGATCTTTTGAAGTTCCATTTTAATATGGCTGGAAAAAAACGCAAAGATCGTGACGCAAAGATCCCATTCAAGGATAAACTTCTTTAAAAAGCAATCATTGGTGAGGAAGTGATTTTGTAGTTGAACTGCTTTCTGACTGAGTTTCAAATCGGTAAAATTAACAAATAATCACCAGTTTGTATAGAGAAAAATATGTCACTCGATAAGATAAGAACAGAGACTGTATACATTAACTTTATTAGGGGAGTGCTTTCTGAAGTATTTAGTTACTTTTTTCTTTTAATTTTTAGCAAGCGTCTTAGTACAACACACTAAAGCGACTAAAGCAGAAATCGGAGAATAAATTGCTTGGTATCAAAGCACGCTCCCGAACGGTGTAGAGGTGATGAAAGAAGAGAATTGCTCGAGTTGATTAGTTGACATTTTTTTAAAATTTTTAATGGTTGTGATTTGTTTAGGTATTTTCTATTTAATAAATATTTGAGAATAGTTTTACCTGCTCTTGTGAAGTAACTTGAGGTTAGAGAAAAGTGATATAGTGATATTGTCTTTAAATTGCTTGTATATATCGGTACGTAATCCTATATTATAATACGCTTGTGTGAGTGACTACGTGAGTCCAAGACACGCAAAGTACGAGTAACTTTCTTACGACGTGGCCTTACGCTAAAATATACTAAGTTTAAACATTTAATTCTCTTTTCTTATTCCTTTAAAAAATAAAACTCTTTTTTTGTTATTAAAACTAATTTTTAATTTATTTTTAAATGTTTCTTTTTTTTTTTTTTTAAAAAATCCCGTTGGTGCTTATAGATAGAATAATTTAAACAATTTGTCAAGAAAGTTAAGAACTTTTTTTGTAAGAATATATATACTTTAAACAATGGGTCAGAAGTTCAGAATATTCTAAGAATATGTCTAACCTTGATTGTTTGTTCTAAATATAAAAAAAATTGCTAATAGCTATAGCGATATATAGCAAGCTTTATTTTATTGAGGCACTAGTCGATAAGGCCCGTGGAAAAATCCACTGAGGCAGGATAAAAAAAATAAAAAAAGCGTCATTTGAAATTTTGATGACGTCATCCACAAAAAAAATAAGAACTTTTTTTCACGTTGCCTCTATTGTGTACAGCTTAAAGCGCTGATTAAGAAAATGTATATAATCATATGGCTGTTTCCCGTGGAAGAATCCACTGATTTCTCATTTAATTGATGTAACATATATATACGTCCATCAAAAAACAAACAATACAGCAGTTCGAATCTTACAATCTGCATTATTATATAAATGACCAAAAAATTGAACAATTGCATTATAATGTGACATTTAAAATCTAAATCTACTAAAATTACTTGCTCTGACCCTCTGACAATGCAAAAATTATTCGGAAAGAAGTTTACCAAAGCATTTCAAACTACATATCTCACCCATAAAATTTAAATCACTCAAAATGTCACATACAAAAAAAGCTGATCAATGTCAAACACAAATCTTTGTCAATGTTTAAATCAGTTTATTACAAACCCTGCCAAATGTTGACACAAAATGTGAAAAACAAACAATAAATTGTGCCTCTGGCAGAAATTTTTATTTAGATGTAAAAAAATGGATTGCAAGGATAAATTATAATGCAACAAAACCTTTTTTTATATATTGCATACGTTCCTTCCTCACTAAACTTTAGACAAAATGTCAAAAAAACCCAGCTTTTAAACCCGAATATAATAAAAATCAGTCCTTTTAGCAACTTGCATGCTGTTTTACCATCAATAAGTCTTACACGAAATTTCAAATCTCACATAGTATTCTGTCACAAATGTTCACATAAAATATATATAAAAAATAACAGAGTGTAAAACCAATTGTCAAATTTTTTA
>JASGCC010002815.1:0-26574 GCA_030067915.1 Hydractinia echinata
ATTTACGTGTAAGGCCCTTATTAGGCTGCAAAAGGCCATATTACAGCCTTTAGAGGCCTGTGCGCGTAGTTGAGTCTTCTAAAGCCACGTCGCCAAGGAAAACGACTTGGGACGTCGTAGTCCATTGAGTGGGACACTAGACCAATGGTAGCCTGCCGGGGCGGTGGAAGCGTGATTTACGTGTAAGGCCTTATTAGGCGGCAAAAGGCCATATTACAGCCTTTAGAGGCCTGTGCGCGTAGTTGACGGTCTTCTAAAGCCAGGCGCCAAGGAAAACGACTTGGGACGTCGTAGTCATTGCGACTGGGAACACTAGACCAATGGTAGCCTGCCGGGGCGTGGAAGCACGTGATTTACGTGTAAGGCCTTATTAGGCTGCAAAAGGCCATATTACAGCCTTTAGAGGCCTGTGCGCGTAGTTGACGGTCTTCTAAAGCCACGGCGCCAAGGAAAACGACTTGGACGTCGTAGTCATTGCGACTGGGAACACTAGACCAATGGTAGCCTGCCGGGGCGCGTGGAAGCACGTGATTTACGTGTAAGGCCTTATTAGGCTGCAAAAGGCCATATTACAGCCTTTAGAGGCCTGTGCGCGTAGTTGACGGTCTTCTAAAGCCACGCCAAGGAAAACGACTTGGGACGTCGTAGTCATTGCGACTGGGAACACTAGACCAATGGTAGCCTGCCGGGGCGCGTGGAAGCACGTGATTTACGTGTAAGGCCCTTATTAGGCTGCAAAAGGCCATATTACAGCCTTTAGAGGCCTGTGCGCGTAGTTGACGGTCTTCTAAAGCCACGGCGCCAAGGAAAACGACTTGGGACGTCGTAGTCATTGCGACTGGGAACACTAGACCAATGGTAGCCTGCCGGGGCGCGTGGAAGCACGTGATTTACGTGTAAGGCCTTATTAGGCTGCAAAAGGCCATATTACAGCCTTTAGAGGCCTGTGCGCGTAGTTGACGGTCTTCTAAAGCCACGGCGCCAAGGAAAACGACTTGGGACGTCGTAGTCATTGAGACTGGGACTAGACCAATGGTACCTGCCGGGCGCGTGGAAGCACGTGATTTACGTGTAAGGCCTTATTAGGCTGCAAAAGGCCATATTACAGCCTTTAGAGGCCTGTGCGTAGTTGACGGTTCTAAAGCCACGGCGCCAAGGAAAACGACTTGGGACGTCGTAGTCATTGCGACTGGGAACACTAGACCAATGGTAGCCTGCCGGGGCGCGTGGAAGCACGTGATTTACGTGTAAGGCCCTTATTAGGCTGCAAAAGGCCATATTACAGCCTTTAGAGGCCTGTGCGCGTAGTTGACGGTCTTCTAAAGCCACGCGCCAAGGAAAACGACTTGGGACGTCGTAGTCATTGCGACTGGGAACACTAGACCAATGGTAGCCTGCCGGGGCGCGTGGAAGCACGTGATTTACGTGTAAGGCCCTTATTAGGCTGCAAAAGGCCATATTACAGCCTTTAGAGGCCTGTGCGCGTAGTTGACGGTCTTCTAAAGCCACGCCAAGGAAAACGACTTGGGACGTCGTAGTCCATTGCGACTGGGAACACTAGACCAATGGTAGCCTGCCGGGGCGCGTGGAAGCACGTGATTTACGTGTAAGGCCTTATTAGGCTGCAAAAGGCCATATTACAGCCTTTAGAGGCCTGTGCGCGTAGTTGACGGTCTTCTAAAGCCACGGCGCCAAGGAAAACGACTTGGGACGTCGTAGTCATTGAGGGAACACTAGACCAATGGTAGCCTGCCGGGGCGCGTGGAAGCACGTGATTTACGTGTAAGGCCTTATTAGGCTGCAAAAGGCCATATTACAGCCTTTAGAGGCCTGTGCGTAGTTGACGGTCTTCTAAAGCCACGGCGCCAAGGAAAACGACTTGGACGTCGTAGTCATTGCGACTGGGAACACTAGACCAATGGTAGCCTGCCGGGGCGCGTGGAAGCACGTGATTTACGTGTAAGGCCTTATTAGGCTGCAAAAGGCCATATTACAGCCTTTAGAGGCCTGTGCGCGTAGTTGACGGTCTTCTAAAGCCACGGCGCCAAGGAAAACGACTTGGGACGTCGTAGTCCATTGCGACTGGGAACACTAGACCAATGGTAGCCTGCCGGGGCGCGTGGAAGCACGTGATTTACGTGTAAGGCCCTTATTAGGCTGCAAAAGGCCATATTACAGCCTTTAGAGGCCTGTGCGCGTAGTTGACGGTCTTCTAAAGCCACGGCGCCAAGGAAAACGACTTGGGACGTCGTAGTCATTGCGACTGGGAACACTAGACCAATGGTAGCCTGCCGGGGCGCGTGGAAGCACGTGATTTACGTGTAAGGCCTTATTAGGCTGCAAAAGGCCATATTACAGCCTTTAGAGGCCTGTGCGCGTAGTTGACGGTCTTCTAAAGCCACGGCGCCAAGGAAAACGACTTGGGACGTCGTAGTCCATTGAGGTGAACACTAGACCAATGGTAGCCTGCCGGGGCGCGTGGAAGCACGTGATTTACGTGTAAGGCCTTATTAGGCTGCAAAAGGCCATATTACAGCCTTTAGAGGCCTGTGCGCGTAGTTGACGGTTCTAAAGCCACGGCGCCAAGGAAAACGACTTGGGACGTCGTAGTTCATTGCGACTGGGAACACTAGACCAATGGTAGCCTGCCGGGGCGCGTGGAAGCACGTGATTTACGTGTAAGGCCTTATTAGGCGGCAAAAGGCCATATTACAGCCTTTAGAGGCCTGTGCGCGTAGTTGACGGTCTTCTAAAGCCACGGCGCCAAGGAAAACGACTTGGGACGTCGTAGTCCATTGCGACTGGGAACACTAGACCAATGGTAGCCTGCCGGGCGCGTGGAAGCACGTGATTTACGTGTAAGGCCTTATTAGGCTGCAAAAGGCCATATTACAGCCTTTAGAGGCCTGTGCGTAGTTGACGGTCTTCTAAAGCCACGGCGCCAAGGAAAACGACTTGGGACGTCGTAGTCCATTGCGACTGGGAACACTAGACCAATGGTAGCCTGCCGGGGCGCGTGGAAGCACGTGATTTACGTGTAAGGCCTTATTAGGCTGCAAAAGGCCATATTACAGCCTTTAGAGGCCTGTGCGCGTAGTTGACGGTCTTCTAAAGCCACGGCGCCAAGGAAAACGACTTGGGACGTCGTAGTCATTGCGACTGGGAACACTAGACCAATGGTAGCCTGCCGGGGCGCGTGGAAGCACGTGATTTACGTGTAAGGCCTTATTAGGCTGCAAAAGGCCATATTACAGCCTTTAGAGGCCTGTGCACGTAGTTGACGGTCTTCTAAAGCCACGCGCCAAGGAAAACGACTTGGACGTCGTAGTCCATTGCGACTGGGAACACTAGACCAATGGTAGCCTGCCGGGGCGCGTGGAAGCACGTGATTTACGTGTAAGGCCTTATTAGGCTGCAAAAGGCCATATTACAGCCTTTAGAGGCCTGTGCGCGTAGTTGACGGTCTTCTAAAGCCACGCGCCAAGGAAAACGACTTGGGACGTCGTAGTCATTGCGACTGGAACACTAGACCAATGGTAGCCTGCCGGGGCGCGTGGAAGCACGTGATTTACGTGTAAGGCCTTATTAGGCGGCAAAAGGCCATATTACAGCCTTTAGAGGCCTGTGCGTAGTTGACTTCTAAAGCCACGGCGCCAAGGAAAACGACTTGGGACGTCGTAGTCATTGCGACTGGGAACACTAGACCAATGGTAGCCTGCCGGGGCGCGTGGAAGCACGTGATTTACGTGTAAGGCCTTATTAGGCTGCAAAAGGCCATATTACAGCCTTTAGAGGCCTGTGCGCGTAGTTGACGGTCTTCTAAAGCCACGGCGCCAAGGAAAACGACTTGGGACGTCGTAGTCATTGCGACTGGGAACACTAGACCAATGGTAGCCTGCCGGGGCGCGTGGAAGCACGTGATTTACGTGTAAGGCCTTATTAGGCTGCAAAAGGCCATATTACAGCCTTTAGAGGCCTGTGCACGTAGTTGACGGTCTTCTAAAGCCACGGCGCCAAGGAAAACGACTTGGGACGTCGTAGTCCATTGCGACTGGGAACACTAGACCAATGGTAGCCGGGGCGCGTGGAAGCACGTGATTTACGTGTAAGGCCCTTATTAGGCTGCAAAAGGCCATATTACAGCCTTTAGAGGCCTGTGCGCGTAGTTGACGGTCTTCTAAAGCCACGGCGCCAAGGAAAACGACTTGGGACGTCGTAGTCATTGCGACTGGGAACACTAGACCAATGGTAGCCTGCCGGGGCGCGTGGAAGCACGTGATTTACGTGTAAGGCCTTATTAGGCTGCAAAAGGCCATATTACAGCCTTTAGAGGCCTGTGCGCGTAGTTGACGGTCTTCTAAAGCCACGGCGCCAAGGAAAACGACTTGGGACGTCGTAGTCATTGACTGGGAACACTAGACCAATGGTAGCCTGCCGGGGCGCGTGGAAGCACGTGATTTACGTGTAAGGCCTTATTAGGGCAAAAGGCCATATTACAGCCTTTAGAGGCCTGTGCCGTAGTTGACGGTCTTCTAAAGCCAGCGCCAAGGAAAACGACTTGGGACGTCGTAGTCCATTGCGACTGGGAACACTAGACCAATGGTAGCCTGCCGGGGCGCGTGGAAGCACGTGATTTACGTGTAAGGCCTTATTAGGGCAAAAGGCCATATTACAGCCTTTAGAGGCCTGTGCGCGTAGTTGACGGTCTTCTAAAGCCACGGCGCCAAGGAAAACGACTTGGGACGTCGTAGTCATTGCGACTGGGAACACTAGACCAATGGTAGCCTGCCGGGGCGCGTGGAAGCACGTGATTTACGTGTAAGGCCTTATTAGGCTGCAAAAGGCCATATTACAGCCTTTAGAGGCCTGTGCGCGTAGTTGACGGTCTTCTAAAGCCACGGCGCCAAGGAAAACGACTTGGGACGTCGTAGTTCATTGCGACTGGGAACACTAGACCAATGGTAGCCTGCCGGGGCGCGTGGAAGCACGTGATTTACGTGTAAGGCCTTATTAGGCTGCAAAAGGCCATATTACAGCCTTTAGAGGCCTGTGCGCGTAGTTGACGGTCTTCTAAAGCCACGGCGCCAAGGAAAACGACTTGGGACGTCGTAGTCATTGCGACTGGGAACACTAGACCAATGGTAGCCTGCCGGGGCGCGTGGAAGCACGTGATTTACGTGTAAGGCCTTATTAGGCTGCAAAAGGCCATATTACAGCCTTTAGAGGCCTGTGCGCGTAGTTGGTCTTCTAAAGCCACGGCGCCAAGGAAAACGACTTGGGACGTCGTAGTCCATTGCGACTGGGAACACTAGACCAATGGTAGCCTGCCGGGGCGCGTGGAAGCACGTGATTTACGTGTAAGGCCTTATTAGGCTGCAAAAGGCCATATTACAGCCTTTAGAGGCCTGTGCGCGTAGTTGACGGTCTTCTAAAGCCACGCGCCAAGGAAAACGACTTGGGACGTCGTAGTCCATTGAGAGGAACACTAGACCAATGGTAGCCTGGGGCGTGGAAGCACGTGATTTACGTGTAAGGCCTTATTAGGCTGCAAAAGGCCATATTACAGCCTTTAGAGGCCTGTGCGCGTAGTTGACGGTCTTCTAAAGCCACGCCAAGGAAAACGACTTGGGACGTCGTAGTCATTGCGACTGGGAACACTAGACCAATGGTAGCCTGCCGGGGCGTGGAAGCACGTGATTTACGTGTAAGGCCCTTATTAGGCTGCAAAAGGCCATATTACAGCCTTTAGAGGCCTGTGCGCGTAGTTGACGGTCTTCTAAAGCCACGGCGCCAAGGAAAACGACTTGGGACGTCGTAGTCATTGCGACTGGGAACACTAGACCAATGGTAGCCTGCCGGGGCGTGGAAGCACGTGATTTACGTGTAAGGCCTTATTAGGCTGCAAAAGGCCATATTACAGCCTTTAGAGGCCTGTGCACGTAGTTGACGGTCTTCTAAAGCCACGGCGCCAAGGAAAACGACTTGGGACGTCGTAGTCATTGCGACTGGGAACACTAGACCAATGGTAGCCTGCCGGGGCGCGTGGAAGCACGTGATTTACGTGTAAGGCCCTTATTAGGCTGCAAAAGGCCATATTACAGCCTTTAGAGGCCTGTGCGCGTAGTTGACGGTCTTCTAAAGCCACGGCGCCAAGGAAAACGACTTGGGACGTCGTAGTCATTGCGACTGGGAACACTAGACCAATGGTAGCCTGCCGGGGCGCGTGGAAGCACGTGATTTACGTGTAAGGCCTTATTAGGCTGCAAAAGGCCATATTACAGCCTTTAGAGGCCTGTGCGCGTAGTTGACGGTCTTCTAAAGCCACGGCGCCAAGGAAAACGACTTGGGACGTCGTAGTCCATTGACTGGGAACACTAGACCAATGGTAGCCTGCCGGGGCGCGTGGAAGCACGTGATTTACGTGTAAGGCCTTATTAGGCGGCAAAAGGCCATATTACAGCCTTTAGAGGCCTGTGCGCGTAGTTGACGGTCTTCTAAAGCCACGGCGCCAAGGAAAACGACTTGGGACGTCGTAGTCATTGCGACTGGGAACACTAGACCAATGGTAGCCTGCCGGGGCGCGTGGAAGCACGTGATTTACGTGTAAGGCCTTATTAGGCTGCAAAAGGCCATATTACAGCCTTTAGAGGCCTGTGCGCGTAGTTGACGGTCTTCTAAAGCCACGGCGCCAAGGAAAACGACTTGGGACGTCGTAGTCATTGCGACTGGGAACACTAGACCAATGGTAGCCTGCCGGGGCGCGTGGAAGCACGTGATTTACGTGTAAGGCCTTATTAGGCTGCAAAAGGCCATATTACAGCCTTTAGAGGCCTGTGCGCGTAGTTGACGGTCTTCTAAAGCCACGGCGCCAAGGAAAACGACTTGGGACGTCGTAGTTCATTGAGGGAACACTAGACCAATGGTAGCCTGCCGGGGCGCTGGAAGCACGTGATTTACGTGTAAGGCCTTATTAGGCTGCAAAAGGCCATATTACAGCCTTTAGAGGCCTGTGCGCGTAGTTGACGGTCTTCTAAAGCCACGGCGCCAAGGAAAACGACTTGGGACGTCGTAGTCATTGCGACTGGGAACACTAGACCAATGGTAGCCTGCCGGGGCGCGTGGAAGCACGTGATTTACGTGTAAGGCCTTATTAGGCTGCAAAAGGCCATATTACAGCCTTTAGAGGCCTGTGCACGTAGTTGACGGTCTTCTAAAGCCACGGCGCCAAGGAAAACGACTTGGGACGTCGTAGTCATTGCGACTGGGAACACTAGACCAATGGTAGCCTGCCGGGGCGCGTGGAAGCACGTGATTTACGTGTAAGGCCTTATTAGGCTGCAAAAGGCCATATTACAGCCTTTAGAGGCCTGTGCACGTAGTTGACGGTCTTCTAAAGCCACGCGCCAAGGAAAACGACTTGGGACGTCGTAGTCCATTGAGAGGAACACTAGACCAATGGTACCTGCCGGGCGCGTGGAAGCACGTGATTTACGTGTAAGGCCTTATTAGGCGGCAAAAGGCCATATTACAGCCTTTAGAGGCCTGTGCGTAGTTGACGGTTCTAAAGCCACGGCGCCAAGGAAAACGACTTGGGACGTCGTAGTCATTGCGACTGGGAACACTAGACCAATGGTAGCCTGCCGGGGCGCGTGGAAGCACGTGATTTACGTGTAAGGCCCTTATTAGGCTGCAAAAGGCCATATTACAGCCTTTAGAGGCCTGTGCGCGTAGTTGACGGTCTTCTAAAGCCACGGCGCCAAGGAAAACGACTTGGACGTCGTAGTCATTGCGACTGGGAACACTAGACCAATGGTAGCCTGCCGGGGCGCGTGGAAGCACGTGATTTACGTGTAAGGCCTTATTAGGGCAAAAGGCCATATTACAGCCTTTAGAGGCCTGTGCGCGTAGTTGACGGTCTTCTAAAGCCACGGCGCCAAGGAAAACGACTTGGGACGTCGTAGTCCATTGCGACTGGGAACACTAGACCAATGGTAGCCTGCCGGGGCGCGTGGAAGCACGTGATTTACGTGTAAGGCCCTTATTAGGCTGCAAAAGGCCATATTACAGCCTTTAGAGGCCTGTGCGCGTAGTTGACGGTCTTCTAAAGCCACGGCGCCAAGGAAAACGACTTGGGACGTCGTAGTCATTGCGACTGGGAACACTAGACCAATGGTAGCCTGCCGGGGCGCGTGGAAGCACGTGATTTACGTGTAAGGCCTTATTAGGCTGCAAAAGGCCATATTACAGCCTTTAGAGGCCTGTGCGCGTAGTTGACGGTCTTCTAAAGCCACGCGCCAAGGAAAACGACTTGGGACGTCGTAGTCCATTGAGAGTGAACACTAGACCAATGGTAGCCTGCCGGGGCGCGTGGAAGCACGTGATTTACGTGTAAGGCCTTATTAGGCTGCAAAAGGCCATATTACAGCCTTTAGAGGCCTGTGCGCGTAGTTGACGGTCTTCTAAAGCCACGCCAAGGAAAACGACTTGGGACGTCGTAGTCCATTGACTGGGAACACTAGACCAATGGTAGCCTGCCGGGGCGCGTGGAAGCACGTGATTTACGTGTAAGGCCTTATTAGGCTGCAAAAGGCCATATTACAGCCTTTAGAGGCCTGTGCGCGTAGTTGACGGTCTTCTAAAGCCACGGCGCCAAGGAAAACGACTTGGGACGTCGTAGTCATTGCGACTGGGAACACTAGACCAATGGTAGCCTGCCGGGGCGCGTGGAAGCACGTGATTTACGTGTAAGGCCTTATTAGGCTGCAAAAGGCCATATTACAGCCTTTAGAGGCCTGTGCGCGTAGTTGACGGTCTTCTAAAGCCACGGCGCCAAGGAAAACGACTTGGGACGTCGTAGTTCATTGCGACTGGGAACACTAGACCAATGGTAGCCTGCCGGGGCGCGTGGAAGCACGTGATTTACGTGTAAGGCCTTATTAGGCTGCAAAAGGCCATATTACAGCCTTTAGAGGCCTGTGCGCGTAGTTGACGGTCTTCTAAAGCCACGGCGCCAAGGAAAACGACTTGGACGTCGTAGTCCATTGCGACTGGGAACACTAGACCAATGGTAGCCTGCCGGGGCGCGTGGAAGCACGTGATTTACGTGTAAGGCCTTATTAGGCTGCAAAAGGCCATATTACAGCCTTTAGAGGCCTGTGCGCGTAGTTGACGGTCTTCTAAAGCCACGGCGCCAAGGAAAACGACTTGGGACGTCGTAGTCATTGAGAGGAACACTAGACCAATGGTAGCCTGGGCGCGTGGAAGCACGTGATTTACGTGTAAGGCCTTATTAGGCTGCAAAAGGCCATATTACAGCCTTTAGAGGCCTGCGCGTAGTTGACGGTCTTCTAAAGCCACGGCGCCAAGGAAAACGACTTGGGACGTCGTAGTCATTGCGACTGGGAACACTAGACCAATGGTAGCCTGCCGGGGCGCGTGGAAGCACGTGATTTACGTGTAAGGCCCTTATTAGGCTGCAAAAGGCCATATTACAGCCTTTAGAGGCCTGTGCGCGTAGTTGACGGTCTTCTAAAGCCACGGCGCCAAGGAAAACGACTTGGGACGTCGTAGTCCATTGCGACTGGGAACACTAGACCAATGGTAGCCTGCCGGGGCGCGTGGAAGCACGTGATTTACGTGTAAGGCCCTTATTAGGCTGCAAAAGGCCATATTACAGCCTTTAGAGGCCTGTGCGCGTAGTTGACGGTCTTCTAAAGCCACGGCGCCAAGGAAAACGACTTGGGACGTCGTAGTCCATTGAGACTGAACACTAGACCAATGGTGCCGGGGCGCGTGGAAGCACGTGATTTACGTGTAAGGCCTTATTAGGCTGCAAAAGGCCATATTACAGCCTTTAGAGGCCTGTGCACGTAGTTGACGGTTCTAAAGCCATGGCGCCAAGGAAAACGACTTGGGACGTCGTAGTCATTGCGACTGGGAACACTAGACCAATGGTAGCCTGCCGGGGCGCGTGGAAGCACGTGATTTACGTGTAAGGCCTTATTAGGCGGCAAAAGGCCATATTACAGCCTTTAGAGGCCTGTGCGCGTAGTTGACGGTCTTCTAAAGCCACGGCGCCAAGGAAAACGACTTGGGACGTCGTAGTCCATTGCGACTGGGAACACTAGACCAATGGTAGCCTGCCGGGGCGCGTGGAAGCACGTGATTTACGTGTAAGGCCTTATTAGGCTGCAAAAGGCCATATTACAGCCTTTAGAGGCCTGTGCGTAGTTGACGGTCTTCTAAAGCCACGGCGCCAAGGAAAACGACTTGGGACGTCGTAGTCCATTGCGATGGGAACACTAGACCAATGGTAGCCTGCCGGGGCGCGTGGAAGCACGTGATTTACGTGTAAGGCCTTATTAGGCTGCAAAAGGCCATATTACAGCCTTTAGAGGCCTGTGCGTAGTTGACGGTCTTCTAAAGCCACGGCGCCAAGGAAAACGACTTGGGACGTCGTAGTTCATTGCGACTGGGAACACTAGACCAATGGTAGCCTGCCGGGGCGTGGAAGCACGTGATTTACGTGTAAGGCCCTTATTAGGCTGCAAAAGGCCATATTACAGCCTTTAGAGGCCTGTGCGCGTAGTTGACGGTCTTCTAAAGCCACGGCGCCAAGGAAAACGACTTGGGACGTCGTAGTCATTGCGACTGGGAACACTAGACCAATGGTAGCCTGCCGGGGCGCGTGGAAGCACGTGATTTACGTGTAAGGCCTTATTAGGCTGCAAAAGGCCATATTACAGCCTTTAGAGGCCTGTGCACGTAGTTGACGGTCTTCTAAAGCCACGCGCCAAGGAAAACGACTTGGGACGTCGTAGTCATTGAGGGAACACTAGACCAATGGTAGCCTGCCGGGGCGCGTGGAAGCACGTGATTTACGTGTAAGGCCTTATTAGGCTGCAAAAGGCCATATTACAGCCTTTAGAGGCCTGTGCGCGTAGTTGACGGTCTTCTAAAGCCACGCCAAGGAAAACGACTTGGGACGTCGTAGTCATTGCGACTGGGAACACTAGACCAATGGTAGCCTGCCGGGGCGCGTGGAAGCACGTGATTTACGTGTAAGGCCTTATTAGGCTGCAAAAGGCCATATTACAGCCTTTAGAGGCCTGTGCGCGTAGTTGACGGTCTTCTAAAGCCACGGCGCCAAGGAAAACGACTTGGGACGTCGTAGTCATTGCGACTGGGAACACTAGACCAATGGTAGCCTGCCGGGGCGCGTGGAAGCACGTGATTTACGTGTAAGGCCTTATTAGGCTGCAAAAGGCCATATTACAGCCTTTAGAGGCCTGTGCGCGTAGTTGACGGTCTTCTAAAGCCACGGCGCCAAGGAAAACGACTTGGGACGTCGTAGTCATTGCGACTGGGAACACTAGACCAATGGTAGCCTGCCGGGGCGCGTGGAAGCACGTGATTTACGTGTAAGGCCTTATTAGGCTGCAAAAGGCCATATTACAGCCTTTAGAGGCCTGTGCGTAGTTGACGGTCTTCTAAAGCCACGGCGCCAAGGAAAACGACTTGGGACGTCGTAGTCCATTGCGACTGGGAACACTAGACCAATGGTAGCCTGCCGGGGCGCGTGGAAGCACGTGATTTACGTGTAAGGCCTTATTAGGCTGCAAAAGGCCATATTACAGCCTTTAGAGGCCTGTGCGCGTAGTTGACGGTCTTCTAAAGCCACGCGCCAAGGAAAACGACTTGGGACGTCGTAGTCCATTGAGAGTGAACACTAGACCAATGGTAGCCTGCCGGGGCGCGTGGAAGCACGTGATTTACGTGTAAGGCCTTATTAGGCTGCAAAAGGCCATATTACAGCCTTTAGAGGCCTGTGCGTAGTTGACGGTCTTCTAAAGCCACGGCGCCAAGGAAAACGACTTGGGACGTCGTAGTCATTGCGACTGGGAACACTAGACCAATGGTAGCCTGCCGGGGCGCGTGGAAGCACGTGATTTACGTGTAAGGCCTTATTAGGCTGCAAAAGGCCATATTACAGCCTTTAGAGGCCTGTGCGCGTAGTTGACGGTCTTCTAAAGCCGCGCCAAGGAAAACGACTTGGGACGTCGTAGTCATTGCGACTGGGAACACTAGACCAATGGTAGCCTGCCGGGGCGCGTGGAAGCACGTGATTTACGTGTAAGGCCTTATTAGGCTGCAAAAGGCCATATTACAGCCTTTAGAGGCCTGTGCGCGTAGTTGACGGTCTTCTAAAGCCACGGCGCCAAGGAAAACGACTTGGGACGTCGTAGTCCATTGCGACTGGGAACACTAGACCAATGGTAGCCTGCCGGGGCGCGTGGAAGCACGTGATTTACGTGTAAGGCCTTATTAGGCTGCAAAAGGCCATATTACAGCCTTTAGAGGCCTGTGCGCGTAGTTGACGGTCTTCTAAAGCCACGGCGCCAAGGAAAACGACTTGGGACGTCGTAGTCATTGAGGGAACACTAGACCAATGGTAGCCTGCCGGGGCGCGTGGAAGCACGTGATTTACGTGTAAGGCCTTATTAGGCTGCAAAAGGCCATATTACAGCCTTTAGAGGCCTGTGCGCGTAGTTGACGGTCTTCTAAAGCCACGGCGCCAAGGAAAACGACTTGGGACGTCGTAGTCATTGCGACTGGGAACACTAGACCAATGGTAGCCTGCCGGGGCGCGTGGAAGCACGTGATTTACGTGTAAGGCCCTTATTAGGCTGCAAAAGGCCATATTACAGCCTTTAGAGGCCTGTGCGTAGTTGACGGTCTTCTAAAGCCACGGCGCCAAGGAAAACGACTTGGGACGTCGTAGTCATTGCGACTGGGAACACTAGACCAATGGTAGCCTGCCGGGGCGCGTGGAAGCACGTGATTTACGTGTAAGGCCTTATTAGGCTGCAAAAGGCCATATTACAGCCTTTAGAGGCCTGTGCGCGTAGTTGACGGTCTTCTAAAGCCACGGCGCCAAGGAAAACGACTTGGGACGTCGTAGTCATTGAGGGAACACTAGACCAATGGTAGCCTGCCGGGGCGCGTGGAAGCACGTGATTTACGTGTAAGGCCCTTATTAGGCTGCAAAAGGCCATATTACAGCCTTTAGAGGCCTGTGCGCGTAGTTGACGGTCTTCTAAAGCCACGGCGCCAAGGAAAACGACTTGGGACGTCGTAGTTCATTGCGACTGGGAACACTAGACCAATGGTAGCCTGCCGGGGCGCGTGGAAGCACGTGATTTACGTGTAAGGCCTTATTAGGCTGCAAAAGGCCATATTACAGCCTTTAGAGGCCTGTGCGCGTAGTTGACGGTCTTCTAAAACGGCGCCAAGGAAAACGACTTGGGACGTCGTAGTCATTGCGACTGGGAACACTAGACCAATGGTAGCCTGCCGGGGCGCGTGGAAGCACGTGATTTACGTGTAAGGCCTTATTAGGCTGCAAAAGGCCATATTACAGCCTTTAGAGGCCTGTGCGCGTAGTTGACGGTCTTCTAAAGCCACGGCGCCAAGGAAAACGACTTGGGACGTCGTAGTCCATTGAGAGTGAACACTAGACCAATGGTAGCCTGCCGGGGCGCGTGGAAGCACGTGATTTACGTGTAAGGCCTTATTAGGCTGCAAAAGGCCATATTACAGCCTTTAGAGGCCTGTGCACGTAGTTGACGGTTCTAAAGCCACGGCGCCAAGGAAAACGACTTGGGACGTCGTAGTCATTGCGACTGGGAACACTAGACCAATGGTAGCCTGCCGGGGCGCGTGGAAGCACGTGATTTACGTGTAAGGCCTTATTAGGCTGCAAAAGGCCATATTACAGCCTTTAGAGGCCTGTGCGCGTAGTTGACGGTCTTCTAAAGCCACGGCGCCAAGGAAAACGACTTGGGACGTCGTAGTCATTGCGACTGGGAACACTAGACCAATGGTAGCCTGCCGGGGCGCGTGGAAGCACGTGATTTACGTGTAAGGCCTTATTAGGCTGCAAAAGGCCATATTACAGCCTTTAGAGGCCTGTGCGCGTAGTTGACGGTCTTCTAAAGCCACGGCGCCAAGGAAAACGACTTGGGACGTCGTAGTCATTGCGACTGGGAACACTAGACCAATGGTAGCCTGCCGGGGCGCGTGGAAGCACGTGATTTACGTGTAAGGCCTTATTAGGCTGCAAAAGGCCATATTACAGCCTTTAGAGGCCTGTGCGCGTAGTTGACGGTCTTCTAAAGCCACGCGCCAAGGAAAACGACTTGGGACGTCGTAGTCATTGCGACTGGGAACACTAGACCAATGGTAGCCTGCCGGGGCGCGTGGAAGCACGTGATTTACGTGTAAGGCCTTATTAGGCTGCAAAAGGCCATATTACAGCCTTTAGAGGCCTGTGCGCGTAGTTGACGGTCTTCTAAAGCCACGGCGCCAAGGAAAACGACTTGGGACGTCGTAGTCCATTGAGGAACACTAGACCAATGGTACCTGCCGGGCGCGTGGAAGCACGTGATTTACGTGTAAGGCCTTATTAGGCTGCAAAAGGCCATATTACAGCCTTTAGAGGCCTGTGCGCGTAGTTGACGGTTCTAAAGCCACGGCGCCAAGGAAAACGACTTGGGACGTCGTAGTCATTGCGACTGGGAACACTAGACCAATGGTAGCCTGCCGGGGCGCGTGGAAGCACGTGATTTACGTGTAAGGCCCTTATTAGGCTGCAAAAGGCCATATTACAGCCTTTAGAGGCCTGTGCGCGTAGTTGACGGTCTTCTAAAGCCACGGCGCCAAGGAAAACGACTTGGGACGTCGTAGTCATTGCGACTGGGAACACTAGACCAATGGTAGCCTGCCGGGGCGCGTGGAAGCACGTGATTTACGTGTAAGGCCCTTATTAGGCTGCAAAAGGCCATATTACAGCCTTTAGAGGCCTGTGCGCGTAGTTGACGGTCTTCTAAAGCCACGGCGCCAAGGAAAACGACTTGGGACGTCGTAGTCATTGCGACTGGGAACACTAGACCAATGGTAGCCTGCCGGGGCGCGTGGAAGCACGTGATTTACGTGTAAGGCCCTTATTAGGCTGCAAAAGGCCATATTACAGCCTTTAGAGGCCTGTGCGCGTAGTTGACGGTCTTCTAAAGCCACGGCGCCAAGGAAAACGACTTGGGACGTCGTAGTCATTGAGAGTGAACACTAGACCAATGGTAGCCTGCCGGGCGCGTGGAAGCACGTGATTTACGTGTAAGGCCTTATTAGGCTGCAAAAGGCCATATTACAGCCTTTAGAGGCCTGTGCACGTAGTTGACGGTTCTAAAGCCATGGCGCCAAGGAAAACGACTTGGGACGTCGTAGTCATTGCGACTGGGAACACTAGACCAATGGTAGCCTGCCGGGGCGCGTGGAAGCACGTGATTTACGTGTAAGGCCTTATTAGGCTGCAAAAGGCCATATTACAGCCTTTAGAGGCCTGTGCGCGTAGTTGACGGTCTTCTAAAGCCACGGCGCCAAGGAAAACGACTTGGGACGTCGTAGTCATTGCGACTGGGAACACTAGACCAATGGTAGCCTGCCGGGGCGCGTGGAAGCACGTGATTTACGTGTAAGGCCCTTATTAGGCTGCAAAAGGCCATATTACAGCCTTTAGAGGCCTGTGCGCGTAGTTGACGGTCTTCTAAAGCCACGGCGCCAAGGAAAACGACTTGGGACGTCGTAGTCCATTGCGACTGGGAACACTAGACCAATGGTAGCCTGCCGGGGCGCGTGGAAGCACGTGATTTACGTGTAAGGCCTTATTAGGCGGCAAAAGGCCATATTACAGCCTTTAGAGGCCTGTGCGCGTAGTTGACGGTCTTCTAAAGCCACGGCGCCAAGGAAAACGACTTGGGACGTCGTAGTTCATTGCGACTGGGAACACTAGACCAATGGTAGCCTGCCGGGGCGCGTGGAAGCACGTGATTTACGTGTAAGGCCTTATTAGGCTGCAAAAGGCCATATTACAGCCTTTAGAGGCCTGTGCGCGTAGTTGACGGTCTTCTAAAGCCACGGCGCCAAGGAAAACGACTTGGGACGTCGTAGTCATTGCGACTGGGAACACTAGACCAATGGTAGCCTGCCGGGGCGCGTGGAAGCACGTGATTTACGTGTAAGGCCTTATTAGGCGCAAAAGGCCATATTACAGCCTTTAGAGGCCTGTGCGCGTAGTTGACGGTCTTCTAAAGCCACGGCGCCAAGGAAAACGACTTGGGACGTCGTAGTCCATTGCGACTGGGAACACTAGACCAATGGTAGCCTGCCGGGGCGTGTGAAGCACGTGATTTACGTGTAAGGCCTTATTAGGCGCAAAAGGCCATATTACAGCCTTTAGAGGCCTGTGCGCGTAGTTGACGGTCTTCTAAAGCCACGGCGCCAAGGAAAACGACTTGGGACGTCGTAGTCATTGCGACTGGGAACACTAGACCAATGGTAGCCTGCCGGGGCGCGTGGAAGCACGTGATTTACGTGTAAGGCCTTATTAGGCTGCAAAAGGCCATATTACAGCCTTTAGAGGCCTGTGCGTAGTTGACGGTCTTCTAAAGCCACGGCGCCAAGGAAAACGACTTGGGACGTCGTAGTCATTGCGAGGAACACTAGACCAATGGTAGCCCCGGGCGCGTGGAAGCACGTGATTTACGTGTAAGGCCCTTATTAGGCGCAAAAGGCCATATTACAGCCTTTAGAGGCCTGTGCGCGTAGTTGACGGTCTAAAGCCATGGCGCCAAGGAAAACGACTTGGGACGTCGTAGTCATTGCGACTGGGAACACTAGACCAATGGTAGCCTGCCGGGGCGCGTGGAAGCACGTGATTTACGTGTAAGGCCTTATTAGGCGCAAAAGGCCATATTACAGCCTTTAGAGGCCTGTGCGCGTAGTTGACGGTCTTCTAAAGCCACGGCGCCAAGGAAAACGACTTGGGACGTCGTAGTCATTGCGACTGGGAACACTAGACCAATGGTAGCCTGCCGGGGCGCGTGGAAGCACGTGATTTACGTGTAAGGCCTTATTAGGCGCAAAAGGCCATATTACAGCCTTTAGAGGCCTGTGCGCGTAGTTGACGGTCTTCTAAAGCCACGGCGCCAAGGAAAACGACTTGGGACGTCGTAGTCATTGCGACTGGGAACACTAGACCAATGGTAGCCTGCCGGGGCGCGTGGAAGCACGTGATTTACGTGTAAGGCCTTATTAGGCTGCAAAAGGCCATATTACAGCCTTTAGAGGCCTGTGCGCGTAGTTGACGGTCTTCTAAAGCCACGGCGCCAAGGAAAACGACTTGGGACGTCGTAGTCATTGCGACTGGGAACACTAGACCAATGGTAGCCTGCCGGGGCGTGGAAGCACGTGATTTACGTGTAAGGCCTTATTAGGCTGCAAAAGGCCATATTACAGCCTTTAGAGGCCTGTGCGCGTAGTTGACGGTCTTCTAAAGCCACGGCGCCAAGGAAAACGACTTGGGACGTCGTAGTCATTGCGACTGGGACTAGACCAATGGTAGCCTGCCGGGCGCGTGGAAGCACGTGATTTACGTGTAAGGCCTTATTAGGCGCAAAAGGCCATATTACAGCCTTTAGAGGCCTGTGCGCGTAGTTGACGGTCTAAAGCCACGGCGCCAAGGAAAACGACTTGGGACGTCGTAGTCATTGCGACTGGGAACACTAGACCAATGGTAGCCTGCCGGGGCGTGGAAGCACGTGATTTACGTGTAAGGCCTTATTAGGCTGCAAAAGGCCATATTACAGCCTTTAGAGGCCTGTGCGCGTAGTTGACGGTCTTCTAAAGCCACGGCGCCAAGGAAAACGACTTGGGACGTCGTAGTCATTGCGACTGGGAACACTAGACCAATGGTAGCCTGCCGGGGCGCGTGGAAGCACGTGATTTACGTGTAAGGCCTTATTAGGCTGCAAAAGGCCATATTACAGCCTTTAGAGGCCTGTGCGTAGTTGACGGTCTTCTAAAGCCACGGCGCCAAGGAAAACGACTTGGGACGTCGTAGTCATTGCGACTGGGAACACTAGACCAATGGTAGCCTGCCGGGGCGTGGAAGCACGTGATTTACGTGTAAGGCCTTATTAGGCGCAAAAGGCCATATTACAGCCTTTAGAGGCCTGTGCGCGTAGTTGACGGTCTTCTAAAGCACGGCGCCAAGGAAAACGACTTGGGACGTCGTAGTCATTGCGACTGGGAACACTAGACCAATGGTAGCCTGCCGGGCGCGTGGAAGCACGTGATTTACGTGTAAGGCCTTATTAGGCTGCAAAAGGCCATATTACAGCCTTTAGAGGCCTGTGCGCGTAGTTGACGGTCTTCTAAAGCCACGGCGCCAAGGAAAACGACTTGGGACGTCGTAGTCCATTGATGGGAACTAGACCAATGGTAGCCTGCCGGGCGCGTGGAAGCACGTGATTTACGTGTAAGGCCTTATTAGGCGCAAAAGGCCATATTACAGCCTTTAGAGGCCTGTGCGCGTAGTTGACGGTCTTCTAAAGCCACGGCGCCAAGGAAAACGACTTGGGACGTCGTAGTCATTGCGACTGAAGGACTAGACCAATGGTAGCCTGCCGGGGCGCGTGGAAGCACGTGATTTACGTGTAAGGCCTTATTAGGCGCAAAAGGCCATATTACAGCCTTTAGAGGCCTGTGCACGTAGTTGACGGTCTAAAGCCATGGCGCCAAGGAAAACGACTTGGGACGTCGTAGTCCATTGCGACTGGGAACACTAGACCAATGGTAGCCTGCCGGGGCGCGTGGAAGCACGTGATTTACGTGTAAGGCCTTATTAGGCGCAAAAGGCCATATTACAGCCTTTAGAGGCCTGTGCGCGTAGTTGACGGTCTTCTAAAGCCACGGCGCCAAGGAAAACGACTTGGGACGTCGTAGTCATTGCGACTGGGAACACTAGACCAATGGTAGCCTGCCGGGGCGCGTGGAAGCACGTGATTTACGTGTAAGGCCTTATTAGGCGCAAAAGGCCATATTACAGCCTTTAGAGGCCTGTGCGTAGTTGACGGTCTAAAGCCACGGCGCCAAGGAAAACGACTTGGGACGTCGTAGTCCATTGCGACTGGGAACACTAGACCAATGGTAGCCTGCCGGGGCGCGTGGAAGCACGTGATTTACGTGTAAGGCCTTATTAGGCGCAAAAGGCCATATTACAGCCTTTAGAGGCCTGTGCGCGTAGTTGACGGTCTTCTAAAGCCACGGCGCCAAGGAAAACGACTTGGGACGTCGTAGTCCATTGCGACTGGGAACACTAGACCAATGGTAGCCTGCCGGGGCCGTGGAAGCACGTGATTTACGTGTAAGGCCTTATTAGGCGCAAAAGGCCATATTACAGCCTTTAGAGGCCTGTGCGCGTAGTTGACGGTCTTCTAAAGCCACGGCGCCAAGGAAAACGACTTGGGACGTCGTAGTCATTGCGACTGGGACTAGACCAATGGTAGCCTGCCGGGGCGCGTGGAAGCACGTGATTTACGTGTAAGGCCTTATTAGGCTGCAAAAGGCCATATTACAGCCTTTAGAGGCCTGTGCGCGTAGTTGACGGTCTTCTAAAGCCACGGCGCCAAGGAAAACGACTTGGGACGTCGTAGTCCATTGCGACTGGGAACACTAGACCAATGGTAGCCTGCCGGGGCGCGTGGAAGCACGTGATTTACGTGTAAGGCCTTATTAGGCGCAAAAGGCCATATTACAGCCTTTAGAGGCCTGTGCGCGTAGTTGACGGTCTTCTAAAGCCACGGCGCCAAGGAAAACGACTTGGGACGTCGTAGTCATTGCGACTGGGAACACTAGACCAATGGTAGCCTGCCGGGGCGTGGAAGCACGTGATTTACGTGTAAGGCCTTATTAGGCGCAAAAGGCCATATTACAGCCTTTAGAGGCCTGTGCGCGTAGTTGACGGTCTTCTAAAGCCACGGCGCCAAGGAAAACGACTTGGGACGTCGTAGTCATTGCGACTGGGAACACTAGACCAATGGTAGCCTGCCGGGGCGCGTGGAAGCACGTGATTTACGTGTAAGGCCTTATTAGGCGCAAAAGGCCATATTACAGCCTTTAGAGGCCTGTGCGCGTAGTTGACGGTCTTCTAAAGCCACGGCGCCAAGGAAAACGACTTGGGACGTCGTAGTCATTGCGACTGGGAACACTAGACCAATGGTAGCCTGCCGGGGCGCGTGGAAGCACGTGATTTACGTGTAAGGCCTTATTAGGCTGCAAAAGGCCATATTACAGCCTTTAGAGGCCTGTGCGCGTAGTTGACGGTCTTCTAAAGCCACGGCGCAAGGAAAACGACTTGGGACGTCGTAGTCATTGCGACTGGGAACACTAGACCAATGGTAGCCTGCCGGGGCGCGTGGAAGCACGTGATTTACGTGTAAGGCCTTATTAGGCGCAAAAGGCCATATTACAGCCTTTAGAGGCCTGTGCGCGTAGTTGACGGTCTTCTAAAGCCACGGCGCCAAGGAAAACGACTTGGGACGTCGTAGTCATTGCGACTGGGACTAGACCAATGGTAGCCTGCCGGGGCGCGTGGAAGCACGTGATTTACGTGTAAGGCCTTATTAGGCTGCAAAAGGCCATATTACAGCCTTTAGAGGCCTGTGCGCGTAGTTGACGGTCTTCTAAAGCCACGGCGCCAAGGAAAACGACTTGGGACGTCGTAGTCCATTGCGACTGGGAACACTAGACCAATGGTAGCCTGCCGGGGCGTGGAAGCACGTGATTTACGTGTAAGGCCTTATTAGGCGCAAAAGGCCATATTACAGCCTTTAGAGGCCTGTGCGCGTAGTTGACGGTCTTCTAAAGCCACGGCGCCAAGGAAAACGACTTGGGACGTCGTAGTCATTGCGACTGGGAACACTAGACCAATGGTAGCCTGCCGGGGCGCGTGGAAGCACGTGATTTACGTGTAAGGCCTTATTAGGCTGCAAAAGGCCATATTACAGCCTTTAGAGGCCTGTGCGCGTAGTTGACGGTCTTCTAAAGCCACGGCGCCAAGGAAAACGACTTGGGACGTCGTAGTCATTGCGACTGGGAACACTAGACCAATGGTAGCCTGCCGGGGCGCGTGGAAGCACGTGATTTACGTGTAAGGCCTTATTAGGCTGCAAAAGGCCATATTACAGCCTTTAGAGGCCTGTGCGCGTAGTTGACGGTCTTCTAAAGCCACGGCGCCAAGGAAAACGACTTGGGACGTCGTAGTCCATTGCGACTGGGAACACTAGACCAATGGTAGCCTGCCGGGGCGCGTGGAAGCACGTGATTTACGTGTAAGGCCTTATTAGGCGCAAAAGGCCATATTACAGCCTTTAGAGGCCTGTGCAGTTGACGGTCTAAAGCCAGGCGCCAAGGAAAACGACTTGGGACGTCGTAGTCATTGCGACTGGGAACACTAGACCAATGGTAGCCTGCCGGGGCGCGTGGAAGCACGTGATTTACGTGTAAGGCCTTATTAGGCTGCAAAAGGCCATATTACAGCCTTTAGAGGCCTGTGCGCGTAGTTGACGGTCTTCTAAAGCCACGGCGCCAAGGAAAACGACTTGGGACGTCGTAGTCCATTGCGACTGGGAACACTAGACCAATGGTAGCCTGCCGGGGCGCGTGGAAGCACGTGATTTACGTGTAAGGCCTTATTAGGCGCAAAAGGCCATATTACAGCCTTTAGAGGCCTGTGCGCGTAGTTGACGGTCTTCTAAAGCCACGGCGCCAAGGAAAACGACTTGGGACGTCGTAGTCATTGCGACTGGGAACACTAGACCAATGGTAGCCTGCCGGGGCGCGTGGAAGCACGTGATTTACGTGTAAGGCCCTTATTAGGCTGCAAAAGGCCATATTACAGCCTTTAGAGGCCTGTGCGCGTAGTTGACGGTCTTCTAAAGCCACGGCGCCAAGGAAAACGACTTGGGACGTCGTAGTCATTGCGACTGGGAACACTAGACCAATGGTAGCCTGCCGGGGCGTGGAAGCACGTGATTTACGTGTAAGGCCTTATTAGGCGCAAAAGGCCATATTACAGCCTTTAGAGGCCTGTGCGCGTAGTTGACGGTCTTCTAAAGCCACGGCGCCAAGGAAAACGACTTGGGACGTCGTAGTCATTGCGACTGGGAACACTAGACCAATGGTAGCCTGCCGGGGCGCGTGGAAGCACGTGATTTACGTGTAAGGCCTTATTAGGCTGCAAAAGGCCATATTACAGCCTTTAGAGGCCTGTGCGCGTAGTTGACGGTCTTCTAAAGCCACGGCGCCAAGGAAAACGACTTGGGACGTCGTAGTCATTGCGACTGGGAACTAGACCAATGGTGACCTGCCGGGGCGCGTGGAAGCACGTGATTTACGTGTAAGGCCTTATTAGGCGCAAAAGGCCATATTACAGCCTTTAGAGGCCTGTGCACGTAGTTGACGGTCTAAAGCCATGGCGCCAAGGAAAACGACTTGGGACGTCGTAGTCCATTGCGACTGGGAACACTAGACCAATGGTAGCCTGCCGGGGCGCGTGGAAGCACGTGATTTACGTGTAAGGCCTTATTAGGCTGCAAAAGGCCATATTACAGCCTTTAGAGGCCTGTGGCGTAGTTGACGGTCTTCTAAAGCCACGGCGCCAAGGAAAACGACTTGGGACGTCGTAGTCATTGCGACTGGGAACACTAGACCAATGGTAGCCTGCCGGGGCGCGTGGAAGCACGTGATTTACGTGTAAGGCCTTATTAGGCTGCAAAAGGCCATATTACAGCCTTTAGAGGCCTGTGCGCGTAGTTGACGGTCTTCTAAAGCCACGGCGCCAAGGAAAACGACTTGGGACGTCGTAGTCCATTGCGACTGGGACTAGACCAATGGTAGCCTGCCGGGCGCGTGGAAGCACGTGATTTACGTGTAAGGCCCTTATTAGGCGCAAAAGGCCATATTACAGCCTTTAGAGGCCTGTGCGCGTAGTTGACGGTCTAAAGCCACGGCGCCAAGGAAAACGACTTGGGACGTCGTAGTCATTGCGACTGGGAACACTAGACCAATGGTAGCCTGCCGGGGCCGTGGAAGCACGTGATTTACGTGTAAGGCCTTATTAGGCGCAAAAGGCCATATTACAGCCTTTAGAGGCCTGTGCGCGTAGTTGACGGTCTTCTAAAGCCACGGCGCCAAGGAAAACGACTTGGGACGTCGTAGTTATTGCGACTGGGAACACTAGACCAATGGTAGCCTGCCGGGGCGCGTGGAAGCACGTGATTTACGTGTAAGGCCTTATTAGGCTGCAAAAGGCCATATTACAGCCTTTAGAGGCTGTGACGGTCTTCTAAAGCCACGGCGAAGGAAAACGACTTGGGACGTCGTAGTCCATTGACTGGGAACACTAGACCAATGGTAGCCTGCCGGGCGCGTGGAAGCACGTGATTTACGTGTAAGGCCTTATTAGGCTGCAAAAGGCCATATTACAGCCTTTAGAGGCCTGTGCGCGTAGTTGACGGTCTTCTAAAGCCACGGCGCAAGGAAAACGACTTGGGACGTCGTAGTCCATTGCGACTGGGAACACTAGACCAATGGTAGCCTGCCGGGGCGCGTGGAAGCACGTGATTTACGTGTAAGGCCTTATTAGGCGCAAAAGGCCATATTACAGCCTTTAGAGGCCTGTGCGCGTAGTTGACGGTCTTCTAAAGCCACGGCGCCAAGGAAAACGACTTGGGACGTCGTAGTCATTGCGACTGGGAACACTAGACCAATGGTAGCCTGCCGGGGCGCGTGGAAGCACGTGATTTACGTGTAAGGCCTTATTAGGCTGCAAAAGGCCATATTACAGCCTTTAGAGGCCTGTGCGCGTAGTTGACGGTCTTCTAAAGCCACGGCGCCAAGGAAAACGACTTGGGACGTCGTAGTCCATTGCGACTGGGAACACTAGACCAATGGTAGCCTGCCGGGGCGCGTGGAAGCACGTGATTTACGTGTAAGGCCTTATTAGGCGGCAAAAGGCCATATTACAGCCTTTAGAGGCCTGTGCGCGTAGTTGACGGTCTTCTAAAGCCACGGCGCCAAGGAAAACGACTTGGGACGTCGTAGTCATTGCGACTGGGAACACTAGACCAATGGTAGCCTGCCGGGGCCGTGGAAGCACGTGATTTACGTGTAAGGCCTTATTAGGCGCAAAAGGCCATATTACAGCCTTTAGAGGCCTGTGCGCGTAGTTGACGGTCTTCTAAAGCCACGGCGCCAAGGAAAACGACTTGGGACGTCGTAGTCATTGCGACTGGGAACACTAGACCAATGGTAGCCTGCCGGGCGCGTGGAAGCACGTGATTTACGTGTAAGGCCCTTATTAGGCGCAAAAGGCCATATTACAGCCTTTAGAGGCCTGTGCGCGTAGTTGACGGTCTTCTAAAGCCACGGCGCCAAGGAAAACGACTTGGGACGTCGTAGTCATTGCGACTGGGAACACTAGACCAATGGTAGCCTGCCGGGGCGCGTGGAAGCACGTGATTTACGTGTAAGGCCTTATTAGGCGCAAAAGGCCATATTACAGCCTTTAGAGGCCTGTGCGCGTAGTTGACGGTCTTCTAAAGCCACGGCGCCAAGGAAAACGACTTGGGACGTCGTAGTCATTGCGACTGGGAACTAGACCAATGGTAGCCTGCCGGGGCGCGTGGAAGCACGTGATTTACGTGTAAGGCCTTATTAGGCGCAAAAGGCCATATTACAGCCTTTAGAGGCCTGTGCGCGTAGTTGACGGTCTAAAGCCACGGCGCCAAGGAAAACGACTTGGACGTCGTAGTCCATTGCGACTGGGAACACTAGACCAATGGTAGCCTGCCGGGGCGCGTGGAAGCACGTGATTTACGTGTAAGGCCTTATTAGGCGCAAAAGGCCATATTACAGCCTTTAGAGGCCTGTGCGTAGTTGACGGTCTTCTAAAGCCACGGCGCAAGGAAAACGACTTGGGACGTCGTAGTCATTGCGACTGGGAACACTAGACCAATGGTAGCCTGCCGGGGCGCGTGGAAGCACGTGATTTACGTGTAAGGCCTTATTAGGCTGCAAAAGGCCATATTACAGCCTTTAGAGGCCTGTGCACGTAGTTGACGGTCTTCTAAAGCCACGGCGCCAAGGAAAACGACTTGGGACGTCGTAGTCATTGACTGGGACTAGACCAATGGTAGCCTGCCGGGGCGCGTGGAAGCACGTGATTTACGTGTAAGGCCTTATTAGGCGCAAAAGGCCATATTACAGCCTTTAGAGGCCTGTGCGCGTAGTTGACGGTCTTCTAAAGCCACGGCGCCAAGGAAAACGACTTGGGACGTCGTAGTCATTGCGACTGGGAACACTAGACCAATGGTAGCCTGCCGGGGCCGTGGAAGCACGTGATTTACGTGTAAGGCCTTATTAGGCGCAAAAGGCCATATTACAGCCTTTAGAGGCCTGTGCGTGTAGTTGACGGTCTTCTAAAGCCACGGCGCCAAGGAAAACGACTTGGGACGTCGTAGTCATTGCGACTGGGAACACTAGACCAATGGTAGCCTGCCGGGGCGCGTGGAAGCACGTGATTTACGTGTAAGGCCTTATTAGGCTGCAAAAGGCCATATTACAGTTTAGAGGTCTGTGACGGTCTTCTAAAGCCACGGCGCCAAGGAAAACGACTTGGGACGTCGTAGTTCATTGCGACTGGGAACACTAGACCAATGGTAGCCTGCCGGGGCGCGTGGAAGCACGTGATTTACGTGTAAGGCCTTATTAGGCTGCAAAAGGCCATATTACAGCCTTTAGAGGCCTGTGCGCGTAGTTGACGGTCTTCTAAAGCCACGGCGCCAAGGAAAACGACTTGGGACGTCGTAGTCATTGCGACTGGGAACTAGACCAATGGTAGCCTGCCGGGGCGCGTGGAAGCACGTGATTTACGTGTAAGGCCTTATTAGGCTGCAAAAGGCCATATTACAGCCTTTAGAGGCCTGTGCACGTAGTTGACGGTCTTCTAAAGCCACGGCGCCAAGGAAAACGACTTGGGACGTCGTAGTCCATTGCGACTGGGAACACTAGACCAATGGTAGCCTGCCGGGGCGCGTGGAAGCACGTGATTTACGTGTAAGGCCTTATTAGGCTGCAAAAGGCCATATTACAGCCTTTAGAGGCCTGTGCGCGTAGTTGACGGTCTTCTAAAGCCACGGCGCCAAGGAAAACGACTTGGGACGTCGTAGTCCATTGCGACTGGGAACACTAGACCAATGGTAGCCTGCCGGGGCGTGGAAGCACGTGATTTACGTGTAAGGCCCTTATTAGGCTGCAAAAGGCCATATTACAGCCTTTAGAGGCCTGTGCGCGTAGTTGACGGTCTTCTAAAGCCACGGCGCCAAGGAAAACGACTTGGGACGTCGTAGTCATTGCGACTGGGAACACTAGACCAATGGTAGCCTGCCGGGGCGCGTGGAAGCACGTGATTTACGTGTAAGGCCCTTATTAGGCTGCAAAAGGCCATATTACAGCCTTTAGAGGCTGTGCGCGTAGTTGACGGTCTTCTAAAGCCACGGCGCCAAGGAAAACGACTTGGGACGTCGTAGTCCATTGCGACTGGGAACACTAGACCAATGGTAGCCTGCCGGGGCCGTGGAGCACGTGATTTACGTGTAAGGCCTTATTAGGCGCAAA
>JASGCC010002816.1:0-26573 GCA_030067915.1 Hydractinia echinata
AATATTTGGCGCGCAAAGTAAAGAATAAAATAAAATTTTAATATTTTCATGAGGCATGGTTCATGTCACGTTGGATTTACTTGTTGTAGCAGTGTTAGTATTTTACGAAAATTACAGTTGTAAAGCTATTCTGACATTTTGTAAGTAGATTAATATTTTTTTTATCTATTGGTGTCAGCAATTTTATCAGAATTAAAGTCTAGCCAAAAATATAAGAATTTAAAAGTTTGTTTACATTTTTTCAAAAGAATTCCGAAAACTGAAATTATTAAGAGTACCGAGTATCACAATCACTTTTTCGTTTGTTAGAAATCATGCTGAACTGCGTAATCAGTAGTGCGTCATATGAGCGATATACACATGGTGTTTATTGTTTAGAGTTTGCGAGTATTGTTAAACTTACATTTTTACGAAACGAGTTTTTTGAAAGTTCTGAAGGAGAGTTATGAGAAGAAGGCAAGAATTTTTTAAGAGAAGACATGAAATTTTTGAGAATTTGAATTATTTTGAGTCAATATACGAGAAATTGGGACTGAAATTTAATTTAGTTCTTTTGATTATATTCATATAAATCATCGGAATTTTTAAGAGCTATAAAGAAGAAAATTTAAGAACTTGTGTGACGGATTGTTATTTACTACCAAAGAATCAAAGATAGAGGTATTGTCGTTAGTACCATTACCATGAACATTTTCAAAATAAAACTTTTGTTCGTATAAAAACTGTTGTTTTGTCTTTCTGTCTTGGGTCCCTTGAGGTTATGTGTTCCTGGAATAACCTCACTTAAACTTTCCAACGAATATATCTACAATTTATTTCATTATTTGTAGGTACTTCTTGAATAATGAAATGACATTCATGTGAAAAAGTTGGAATCTTTGCGTAGAATTTGTGGAATCGAATCGAATTTAATTGGAGACCTGTGAGGACACCTCTGAAAGACCAGACACTCGGCCAACAATTGACGTACATGACAGGAGACTACCAAGACGGAAGAAGAATAAAAAAAATGACTTTTTTGCTTTTGTATACTTGTGTATTTTTATAACGATTTTACACTAAAAAATAGTATGTTGATAGTCTCGTAGTCTTAGATTATATGTGATTTCTTTTACAGCTTTTATAAAAGTATAAAGGCCAATCTCCTTTCCACAGCCTTTATTGGCTTGTGGAAAAAGTCTATAAGAAACCTTAATAATGTCAATGTGGTGTCATCAGGCATTTTAATCTCAAAACTTTTACATTCATTGCCATTTTGAAGCAAAATTATATTGTTTTCTTTTCGTAACAAACTGAATTGTCGTGAAAAAAGCGGCAAATAATTATTACTTACGCACGTGTTAGAGCTACGCTCCCATTGGCTTATGCTATTAAATATGCCATTTATGAACAATCGGGTTTATTGTTATAAAAACAATCCTAAGTTAATTTATTCAATTCCTTTGAAATTGAATTGAATAGAGTAAACACGCATAGTACAATAGATCTGTTGGCGTTGTGTATCTTTCTCTTTTCGTACATCCATGGTATAAGTGACTATTTATTAGATTTGATATTTATATTGTAAAATTCTACTTCACCGGCTTTCGCTAAATTGTTGATAACCTTCTAAATTCTGAAGATTTTAAAGTGTTTAAACCCTCTAATTTCATCTATTTTAATTATAGAATTCATTTCAGAAGGTTTAAGTCTTTAACAGTTGTTATTCCATTTATATGAGGTTTCAAAGTCAAAATTTGTGTTTTTTTTTACTTAAAAAATCTTTTCCTTTTTTAATCACGTGACAATTCTGTCTGCCATTATGGATATTTGAAAATATTTTTTAAAGATAATTGTTGTACATTTATATAGCTTTCAGAAAATATACAGTTTCATGGTATTATTATCACACTCAATTTACAATTTTCAGAATAGTTTACTAAATTTCAATTTTTAGTAAGTAAATTTTTAGTAAATAGTTTACTAAATTTCACGCAAAAATTAAATTCAGGCGTTAGAAAAAGAGTTAAAAGGGGTGAAAGAAGATTCAGAAAGTGATATATTTTGTACTTAGAGAGACATTTACCTAAAAATGATCCTGAAACTTACAAACAACAACAAAGGAATCGTAAATATGAAAAAGAAAGCACTGTTGGAAAATAATATTCATTTTGAAATTAAGGTGTAGACTTTACCAAATACTTCACGGAGATAAATATCCTCCTATTTAACCTGGTATAGTACGGGAAAGATTTAGTAAATGGACAGTAGCGCAGTTACAAGACAGAGGAATCAACCGGTCTGGTCGGAAGGAATAACTTGTTGTGAATGTGTTTTCTGCCTATGATCTTGAACTTCCTATAGTTTTTCAAGACCCTCAAGAAGAACAGTTGGAAATTCTTAGTAATGGATCATCGAAATTAAATCTTGAAAGGGGTCTTGTTAAATCCCCATGTAAGTTGGTTGATGGTTGGCTAAAAGCTCAATCATATTTGCTGAATACTACGCAAGGTGATGTGGAAGATTTTTTTAAAAAATAACGATGCTGGAAAAGCATTAAGAGTGGATATACCTTGTTGGCATCCTTTGGGAAATAGACGTGGAAAACATAAGTTGGTAATGTTTTATTGGACTTTAGTTAACATATCACCCAGACTCCGCTCTAGACTCAGTGCAATGAAACTGTTTGCAATGGTTGAAAAACAATTCTTGATAAATATTGATTTGAGACAGTGTTGGAACGTTTTTTTAAAAGAAATGGAAATATTAAATGAAGTTGTTGATTTTTTAATTGGTAGCAAAACATCTAAATGCGTTGGGAAAGTTGTGTTATGCTTAGGGGACACTGAAGGTCAGCATCAAATTGGAGGATTCAAAGTTGGCGTTGGCTGGGCACTTCGCAAGTGTAGAAATTGCTTTGCCACTTAGGAAGATGTCAGAAACAATTTTAATGTCAAGTCGTAATACTTCCTTCTCATATCCAACATTGCCATCACATCGACAATGCACCTAGTGAGCAGCTAAAGCAACAACTGCAAACTACATATGGTATTTTATCAAAATCATGTTTATTAAGCCTTAATCATTTCGATATCACGAAACAACTGCCCCATGACGTAATGCATGTTGTATTGGAGGAAGTTGCACCATTGATTGTGAGAAAACAAAACAGCAAGCTGTAATGATGGAACTAGTCTACATGAATGTCAACTTGCTTTGAGTGCATTAATTGACCAGGGCCTAATGACACTTGATCAATTTAACCATCAGCTGAAAATATTCAATTTTACATATGTTGGTTCCAGGAGCAAACCAGCGCCATTGAAACCTA
Organism: Hydractinia echinata; assembly: GCA_030067915.1. Taxonomy (NCBI): domain Eukaryota; kingdom Metazoa; phylum Cnidaria; class Hydrozoa; order Anthoathecata; family Hydractiniidae; genus Hydractinia; species Hydractinia echinata. The sequence goes on from JASGCC010002816.1 coordinate 3,311, forward strand.
GTGTTTTTGTCACTGGCGAGAGAAAGCTCAAGTACAGTGCTGAAAATTGCCGTATATTTTAAAAGTATTGGCCTTCATTTTAGAAAAATTTGTTGATAAAGATGATGTGTTCTATTTATTCCTGCTTGAACTTTCATATGTTGTTCAAATGATTCACTCTCCTGTGATTACTACAGCTTCATGTAATGTACTACAAGACCTAGTTGTGATGCATCTGGAAAATTTCAAAAAATTGTTCATAGAAAACAATCTTATTCCCAAGCATCATTACTTGTTGGAATTACCAGCAATTATTAAAATGTTCGGCCCAGCTGTGAGGTATGCTTGTATAAGATTTGAAGCAATGCACAAAATTTTTAAATCTTATGCATAGGTTGTTAGTTTCAAAAACATGTGTCCATCATTGACAGCTAAATACTTAAAACATATATGCGAAGTGGATGAGATTGTATATGACAATGAATAGATTAATTCATTAATAAGTAGTGCTGTTATTCAAAGACCAGGACGTCCTTTATCAGATACATTATTAAACGAATACAAGGAGTTGTTGAACTTTCCATGTGACGTTGAGTACATATATTCTTTGAATTGGGTAAATATTTATGGCACCAAATATGTACCAGAGAAATGTATCATAGCTTATGATGCTGATCCATACACTCGCCTTCCTATCTTTGTAAAAGTAATGAAAGTATTGCAATGTGGTGAGTTAGTTGTGTTTATCGTAAATTCATATGACACTGAAAGATTCGAAGAGAGTTATAATGGTTACTCGGTTGTTGACACAGGTACCAAGGCTGTTTGTTTTTCAGTCCAATTGCTCGATTTCAACATCTACCAAATAGTGGAAACAATTGATTTGCGAAGGATCATCCCACTGAAATATGATCTGTCAGATATCATCGAAGAACATTTGGATGGTTGCAATCCTTTGCACAAAACTGTTCAACAGTCAATTCAAAGAACTGTATGATAAATTAGTTTAATATTTGCATATATACTTTTTAATAAATTGCCAACTATTTGGTACCAATTTTTTAGGGTACATATTTTTTAGGTTCAGCCTGGATCTTTAACTTTAACATGTATTTTTTAAATTTTATATAGCTCACCCTGTTTTATACTCCGAAAATACTTTTCGGCATAAGCCCTGTCAATTAACTTCTTCAATTTTTTCAATTTTTCATGAGTCGGCTGTTGAAAACCTCAGCCCCATGTTTCTTAAAATAATGTTTCTTATAAAAACGTTAATTATATTTGAAAAATATGTTTTTAATTTTTAATATAAGAAACTGTTAGCAATTTTTCTGTCAGCCAACTTATTTTGAAATATGCTTATCTATAAAAAATTTGTGTTCTTATATTTTTCTTTATCTGTCAAAGTGTGGATGATTATACACCTCGCCATGGCGATAGACCATTTCGTGCCTAACAACCTAAAAACTAGACCTTAAAAAGTACAAATAATTATAAATTACTGACACACCGTATTTTCACGCTTAACTATAAAATGGTTAATAAATACTTAAAACAAATTTTAAGAAAAAATTACTTGCGTTAAAAATTACTTATGTTCATATTTTACGTAAAAAAGAAATAAATATAAAAAAAAAATTACTTGATGTTATATAATATTTACTTGGACTAGCGCTACTTATACATCAAGATATATTTTCTGATATTAAGTTCAGTTTACTTAAGGTTATAAGAAAATTTTACTTAATGATTTTTTCAGTAATTTTAAAACTTAATATGAGTAATATTTAGAAAAAATACTCAATACAAGTTATTTTTTCTAATCAAGATATCTTAAGATAATACTTTTTACAGTGCACTACTTGGTTGCCTTGTCACAAAGTGCGTAACTACCATAATTTCTTTTCTTTTATTTTCCACTAGTCGATAAAGCCCGTGGAAAAATCCACTAAGGCAGGATAAAAAATGAAAAAGAAGCGTCATTTGGATTTTGATGACGTCAGCAATGGCCCGTCAAAACTGAAAATTTTTTTTTAGAAACTTGTATACCTGTTGCCTTCATCGTATAGATCTTGAAACGCTGATCAAGAAAATGTATATGATCATGTACTTTTGACAAACGGTTGCAGAGGTATTAGAGTTTAAAGGTTTTTTGATGACGTCATCAACCCGCCCATTCCGAAACGGATTTGGGGACTCGGGTTTGGAAAAATTACCCATTGGTCCTAGGTGGTCCCTAGTTACCCACGCGGTGAAAAATCATTGACGTCACCACCTCGTTTCCAAGTTATCTGGCCTCAAAGTTTTAAGTGCATTGTAATGGCCTCATTAATTTGATATAAGATATTGACGTTAAAATAGTAATATTGACGTCGCGCCGTTAACGTCAGATAATTTAACATTTGAGACATAACTTTTTCGGCTACATCAAAGGAAAATAAAGACATCCACTTTGCCTGTTACAGACACACAAACACACAGACACACTCTCCGTATTATTATAGAGATAATTTCTATATTTCTATATTTTTATCTTGTTATACAGCGTCGGGTTTATGCATTTCGGAAAAACTTGTGGGAAGTGGTTGTCAATATTTTTGAAAATCAGTACAAAGATAAATCATTAAGTGGGATGGTAACGGTTTTCGTTGAACAGTTCTTTCCGAGAAATACAGGAGGTAATTGTATTAAATCAATACACAATAAAGTATCCATGATGAAAAATACGCTTAATTAGATTAAAAAAATAATCTATTTCTAGATATGTTGAAAAAACACACGCTTCAACAGTAAATACAGAACATATAACACCCTGCTACCGAAATGGATCCACGACAAGCTGCCTAAATTCATCAAGCATTGCGTTGAGAAACTCGATAAACTGAGTGGGTGCAGGAAATTAAGGATCTATATTCTGTAAAAAGTTCAGAGCAGGGAGAGGTGTATGTAGTATCGTTTGGAAGTGAAGATGAATGGCCAAGTTGCGGATGTTTCTATTGGAAAAAAAGGTTCCTGCCATGTAAACATATGTTTGCCGTGATGAGTGTATATGGAAAAGGCTGGAATGACTTCCCCGTACTGTACAAGTCATCGCCATACTTCAATACAGATTCTGCTTTGTATGTGGGTGCAGTTGAAGACGAACTACGTCACGCTAGTACTAAAACGCTAACATGTGAGGATATGGAATTCCACAAAAAAGAAAAGCGCGTGTACCCTAAGAAAAGCAAAACAGCCTCATGTCGCGAGTTATTGTCACAAATAAGACGTTGACATCCTTAGTTAATGATTTGGTTGCACTGGAAGATTTATAGATTTCTCTAAAAGATCACGTGCTAGGAATGAAAGATGGAGCTTCCCAGGATTATGGTCTGGAAGTGAAAGAAGGAGGTCAAGCCAAATTCTGTCCGAAAGTTTGATAATATTCCATTACCTCACAAAAAAGAAAGATATGTTGGACGTGGAGGTGTAGGAAAGAATAATTTTAAAGAAGCAGAAGCTGATGTAAGCAATATAATCAATTTGCCAGTAAACAAGCCGAAACAGAACGCGATTATTAGTTCATCGACATCGTAATAGATTGTAGTACTGTAACTACGCCTCAATCTCCACCTGTCATTTATTTGATCTCACTCGTGAAAACAGGAAAAACAGACGTTGTCTCGGGCCAGTTACCGAGTAAAAAACAATTGTTGACGAGTGAAATAGAAAAAAATATCAACAAACATATGCTAACCGATGAATCGATCGAAACTGCGCAGTGTTTTGAATTGGGGGTCTTCAGGACACAGTGATTGGACCTACTGGCAAATTTAAATTAGTGAAGCCTGACCAAAGATTTATCCAAATTTTACAAACCGGTCAGCTTCACCGGATTTGTACTGCTAACATGGAAAAGCAAAAACTCAAACAACGAATATGTTCTGTTATACGACAGTTTAAATAATGGCACGGTGAATAACCATTCTTTGAAACAAAATACTGACTTCTGTTTCCACCACGATTCTCAGCTGTATGTTAACATCCTTCCAATGCAACAGCAACGAAATGGTGTTGACTGCTTCTCATTTGCCATCGCTTGTGCAACCTCGCTGGCATTTGGAGAAAACCCAGAAGAGGTAACATATGACGATGCACTTCTGAGAAATCACTTTTTGGAGTGCATTAACGTGCAATCAACGTCACCCTTTACAAAATCATGAAAACGGATATTGCGTTGCAAACTTAAATGTTTGGGTTTGGAACGTTATTGCGTGTGTTTTTTCTTTTTGGAAAAGAAAGGATGGCGCAGTGTGACGAGTGCGAAAAAAGGTTACACGAAATGTGTGAAAACACACCAAACATCGTTTTTAAGAAATCCAACCAAAATTGGCATTGCAAAAAGTGTAAAAGAGTTAAGCCTTTGTAACTTTATCTTATCTCTAAAAAGAACGCGAAAGAACGATCTAAGTCAGATATCGCTAAGTTTTTTGCAAAACTTGAATAATGCTTGTAATTTCTACACTACCAGTTTTTATATTTATTTTGGAACCGAAAGACCGTGTGTTTCCGACCATAGAGGAGAAATACAAGGACGAGGAGTACTTAAAAATAAATACAGCGGCACATAGAGTTTTTTAGTAGGTGTTTTTTATTCTGGATAATAGCAGACGCATCTGTTCTTATTTTTACTTTTGGCGAAATTATAGAGGGTAGCAAAAATGGCCGTTGGAAATTCCAATTAATGGACAAAGAAATCTGTTAGCTGAATCCATTGAGTTGGAAGGTGGCTGCTGAGTAGGTACCACTTCAATTTCAAGTCACTATCAACTATTGAAATTACTTGAATTCGAGTGGAGGCTTATTTGTTAAAAGGGGTTTTGGGGGAAGAAGCTTATTTGGAGGAGTAGGTGGGGAAGGGGGGGGGGGGGGGGGTTCGGGAGTGAGGGCTTAAGCGATCATTTACGGTAAGTTAAGTTTTAACCAATCAGAAACTATTACAGAAAGGATGGTATCGAAGTGCTGCGTGCGGGATTTTGTAAACAAACAATGCTTATAACAAACTTGTAAAAGTTTTAATTGTAAATTCTGTAGTTATATACATATACATTTGTCTAAATTTGAAAACTGTAAAAACAATCAAATTTATCAAAAACATAAACATTTCCTTTGTTTCTTTGATATTTTTGCATGATTTTTTAGTCTCGAAAAGAGAACAGTGCTTTCTTTGTTTGAAAAAGTCGAGCCGATTGTTCATGAGTTAAATGTAAACAAAGGCATAACTTAAGCATTTGTGAGAACAAAGATTTTAAGAAATAGGACGATTTAAAGAATAGAGAAAAGGGTAATGATGAACCAGAAACTATACAGACAGTAACTCAACACATCCACCACTCTGGAAGTCACGAACAAATTATATTGCAAAGTGCTGTTGCCGACGTATCGTATCGTAATCAATCTGCTGTTGAGCGTTGTTGGATTAACTTTGCTTATTGCGTTATCATTGCAGAGGTTTGTGGTCCGATATTTGATATGGACCCAATAATGGCCTGCATTCAATGTTCCAGAGTGGTTTATCACAGCTACCAAAGCATACTTTTGGATAAAAGATGTGTCCAAGTCACTAGATATCGGGATATTGAGATAAGGTTCAGGGGGAAAAAACTTTTAATAAATTTATTGTCTTTAACCAGATGTTCTCCATCTCTTACGAACCTTTTCAGGTGCACGGTTATAATTTCGCTATTCCTCGTAATCCTTGTTTCCCTAGTGCTCTCTTGGTGCAGGGAACAATGTGGGCAAACCCATTTATTATCAATTATCCAGACTTTCGGAATCTAAAAATCTATTAACCGGCAACTGGATGCTGGAAGGATGTCCTGATTTTCAACAGTAACTGAAGAACAAAGGCAGGTGTTACAGCTAATTGGCGATACTTCGTCGAGATGTTCTGAGACGCAATTACCGAGAACCCTTTCAATTTATCAAAGACAAGAAGTAACATCTCTGCTACATGTTGCTTAGAATTGTATTGGAAAGTTGTATTTCCAGAAGAGTGTATTTTACGTTCTAGGGCCTGAAGAAAGTTTGAAGGATCAAAGAAGGGTCAAAGGGTCAAAGAACGGTCATGTTAAGAGCAATCGCCCTTGCAATTGGTGACAAACAGGATGACTCTGAAGCACACTGGGATCGTAACGATAGAATAGTATGTAGAGCTTAAAGAAGAGCTCGCATATAGGACAACGCCATTTTCCGGCCAAACCTGACGAATTAATTTTCATAGATTTTATAGTAGATTTCGCAGGTACCGAACGAACGTCGTAGCATTCATATCTTGACTATAGTTGGTAATTTTTATAAATACCTAAAATGTTTTGCAGCGCCCAACAGAACCGCTATACTTACACCGCATTTTTACCAACCGAATTACCGTTTGGGAGGAAACTCCTTATTCCATTGGACATTCTATACGAAATTACCAATGGAAAAAACGGCCCTTTAGCAGTATCTGAGTTTAAATACAAATGATCATGTACAAGGTAGCAGGCCGGACGATGAAGACACGCCAAACGAAATATCAGAGTAGTTACAAAAGTAATGTTACAAATGCCGTGATGAGAGTGGGAGTACCATCTGATTTAGCCAGGCAGTTCAAAAACGTCGCAAGGGCGGCATTTGCTTCCTTAACAAAAACTGAACTCACTTTTACAATCACCTCGTAACATCAATCATAATCCAAATTTTCGTAATTTTCATAGTGAAGGTTAAGATAAGATTATTAGAGCAGCAAATATTTGTCGTCATTTATCAGACAATCAGCATGAACTAAAAAAATCACTTCTCGAAGAGTCTTCAGTTTTGGCATTTTATACGAATAAAGTAAAAAACCCGTCGGGTTCCCGCCTGTAAAAAGATGTAACCCAATGGAAGCCGAAACCGACAACTGCCGGAAAAAGACATGCACCCGTCAACGTTCCTCCTTTCTTTGTAACATCATGAATTGCCTAAATCCATTGTAGTTGTAGTAACTTAAACCAGTACAGTTGGGTAAAATATAGCTAATGTTTTCCGGCAATTGTGCCACAGCAGTTTAGAAATTGCCATTTCTCTTCTTACTCAGCTATACTTTTTACCCACTCTTCTGACGTTTTTGTAGAAGTGCAAGTACTCGTCAACTAACGTCTCATAAATTGCTTTGCAAAAGATACCAATGAAATTTGAAATAGCTGAATTGCCTATTCTATATTGATTTATTTAACTTTCACCAATCGCAAAAAAACGCAAAGCGATGGTTAACTTTCAACCAGTTCCAAAGCAGGATTGAATGTTACCACATTATGTTTCAAATCTTGTAGAACTTCATAGGCAAGATTTAATTTAAGGATATTTTAATTCAAATGCACTGTGACACACTTTCATCAGCTGGTTTTGATTATGTATATCTGAATAATGAATTTTACAATATTGTAAATTTGTGTGTTGCTATAATACCTGTATATTAGTCAAATCAATTTCCGCACAAATCAAATACAATATTTTCATTTTTTGTTTGTTTACATTTATTGTATAAATACCTTAGTCAGAGACTTTATTTATATTTTTTATATTTATCTTGTTTCATTTATTTATAGATGTCATTAAAACAAAAAACATTAACCATATATTTTGAAGCTGGATAAAACTTTTTAAAGCAAAAACTTGCACAGAACATACGTGGAAAAGAAAGTATATTTTGTAAACAACTTCAGTTATGCATTATCACTGTCGCTATATTATATCAAAATTTCATGCTTATTGATGAAACAAGTGAAAAACATCCGATTACGTCTTATAAGGAACAAGGAAACATATATTAGGCTTATTTAGCAAGAAGACGCGAACTCGGCATTTCTCAGAGAAAACCCTGATAAAGGACTGGGCCCGAGCATTTTCACCGCGTCTTGTTTCGTGAAGTTTCGTGCGGAACCTCATTTTACAAAAGTTTACGTCGTGAACAGAACGTGGTGGAAAAATGGAAGGAACAAGCAAGAAAAGATAGGTCAATCATAAAAATACAACTGATTTTCAATGCATGTATCTGAAATTATTTTTACTATAAAATATGATATTAACATAAGTAAATACAAACTTCAAATGAAAACAACAAAGTTAACCTCTACTGAGAACAATCAAATTTCTTCAAAGGTTATGAAAAACAATTATAAACTTTCGTTCTTAGAGCTGTTATGCAATGGACTGAAGAAAAAGATATGGAGATGATGCGACAAATGGCAGCCAGTGGAATTTTCTCCAATAAGTCTAATAGTAGGGAACGTGGCCAAGTTTGGCAAAACATTGCAGCAATTTTGAATTCAACGGAGGGATATGCAGTGAATCCCAGATCGGTAAGAGATCGTATGAGAAAGTACAAGGCTAAAAATAATAAAGAGATAAGAGGTTCGAGACTTGGTGGAGACACACCAACAGAGTTTGATATCTTATTGGAAGATTTAATGGAACTGAGTGATGAATGTGATCTGAAAAACGAACTTACTGCAGATGCAGATTTAGAGCAGCAGAAAGCACTAGAGGTTAGACAGACAGCCATGGAAAGAATGAGCGAAACTATGAAAAGAAATTGTGACGAAAACGAAGAACCAAGTAGCTCGAAAAGAAATAGACGCTTAACATCAGAAACTATAGACTTTTCGCGGCGAAAGATGGCTCATGATAAAGAATTACAGGAGCAGAAGGAAGCTAAGCGATGTGGAAAAATGAACCTTCAAAAACCCCAAATGGATTTGGATCACCTTGAACAGGGTCACGTGACACTATTTTTTATTCTGCATAGACACAAGTCGTGCCAGAAACTAGTTTCTGCTAACAATCGTCATGGCTACTAGTAAACGAACTGCTACTAAAGTCAAAATGGAGGACAAGGAGTTTATCGAATCCGAAATGTAGGTTCGTTTTTAAAAAAGGATGTGGGTGTAGGTTGGGGAGTGATAAAGTGTCCTGTATAAGCTCTTTTTCCTTAAAAGAGATTCAATATTCTCTAAATTCAATGAACGAACTGTCTTCCGAAGAAAGGGATATTTTTATATTATTTGTTCTTCATACATCACGCTTGCCTAGGTTGATAAGTAACACTTTTAGGGGTAACATGCACTTTTTGTTTCATGGGCGACAAATTTCATGTCAAATATTTCTTTACAAAAATATTCCAGTTTATGCAAGCATTATGATGAATACGGAATTCAACCAAGAAGTCACGGAAACAAAAATAGATTGCCATCAAATGCTCATACGTTATTATTTATTTTTTTTATTAACTGTCTTTCAGGTACTTCCATATTTTACAATGGCTATTCGTCCTATTAAAATAATAATAATATTTAAATAAAGAAATAAGTTATTCTATAAAAAGACACTGTAAAACTGTAGACAACATTAGCAGAGTTCAAAGTGGCGAAGGATTGAAAGACATCGATATAATAGATTCTGACGGAGAATTAAGACCAGAACATATGAAAATGAAAATTATACACCAAAATACATAATAAAAAAAATATACATATATTAAATATATTTATTAATCGACGGGCTTAAGAAATAAAAACAATCAAGGAAATGAACCAAAATTGAGACTAAGTAGAGCAGAAGGAATAAATCAAAGCATAAAGTATTGCTCATGGATTGGTCTCAATCGGTCAGTAGATGTTAAGTTAGGATATTGAGAAATTGTCGTTTTTAAAAAAAAAAAAAAAAAAAAAAAAAAAAAATAGGTATGTTGCATAATAAAAATCGCAAGACCATGGTCTAATAAATATTTTTTCCAAAAAGGACGAAATTTTTTGTGATCAGGTTCTTCCCTGATAGCTTTGGGAAGATCATTTAGAAGGCGACTTGCCTTACCAAGAAACAATTTCTCCGACACATTGATTTCATACTTAGAAATAACTTCGTCAACATTACGAGTTCCACGTCCAGCAATTCTTAACTTGAAACCTTTCAAATACGATGGAAACTCATCCTGGTGAATCGATTTGTGGGCAAGTTTTAAAATTTCGAAGTGTATTTGTTGCTGGATCGGTAGCCAACCAAGTTGTATTACATCCTCGAGCGTGGAATATCTCAGCGTTACAAAAGACGCAATTCTGCACAACAGTTTATCAAGTTTTTTCAGCTGGAATAGTGGCAGGTTCCAAAACAATGAACAGCAATAGTGGATTTTCGAAATTAGAAGGGCTTCTGCCAGTTGCTTCCGCAAACGAAATGTTGCTGTGCGATGAAGATAGCGAAGAACGTATAGATTCGCATAAACTGATTGAGAGAGTTAAAATATTCCCTTATTTACTTTATCAGATTTATGATACAAATTGTTATGGAGAAAATAAAAAATATATAGGTTAAAATTCAGTTTGCCAAACGAGGAAACTTTTTTATGGCAGTGATATCCTAATTAGACTATGGAACCAATAAATCAGAACCAACCAATTATATATGTTTGATAAAATAAAATATTTAAAAAAAACTTTATTGAAAATTACGATTTACCGTTCTTTGGAGTGAATTAACTCCTTGGATTGTTGTTGCAAAGCCAATGTCTGACATATGTGACAAATGTCAGTGGAATAATAACACTATTTTTTGCAGTGTTAATAAATCTGAAGCTGATAAATCGGATGCACTCAGTGAACAGTTAACACACCTAATATTTGCAGAAGAAGAATTGAAATATTATAAGGAACAGTGTGCACTGGCCTCAACTGAAATAAGGAAAATACCTAACTATAATCCTGCAGTGGCAAATGAGCCATGTTCATTTGAGGGGATTGCTCGCTACAGTTGGGATTATGCTCAACAGTTACATTACCCTCAAGATCCTTTCCAGCCAGGTCCAATTTATTTTAAAACACCCAGAAAATGTAATATATTTAGTAGTTGTAATAATGATACAAACATACAAACTAATTACCTGATTGACGAAATAGTCAACAATGGAAAGGGAGCAAATGCCACAATATCTTATGTCTATGATTTTTTCTTAGGTCAGGGAATTGAAGAAACACGAGCCAACATTTATGCTGATAACTGTGCAGGTTAGTTTCTAAAAATATATTTGTTGGTCAATAAAGCACCGAGATTAAGCGATGTACTAATTTTCTGACATTGTTTTATAGGTCAAAACAAGAACAACTTCGTGTTATGGTACCTGATTTGGGGAACTTTTATGGGCCTTGTCGGTCACACTAAATTTAGTTGTGACAGATGTTTTGGTGCACTGAAAAAAACACATCAGCACTATGGACACTTTATGACATAGCCAAGTGTTGTGATAACTCTGCTATTTGTAATACATTTAAACTAGTAGGAACACACACTGGTGATGTTCTTCTGTCGACATTTGACTGGGTGCCTATACTGTCCCAGGTACTGTCCACTGCCTTTGGAGGTTAGATTGTTAGCCAACAATACTGAATTTGTTTAAAAAAAAACACAACATTTGTTAAGCAGACGCCTTAGATAATTCAACCACATGGTTTTACTGCTGCACGGAAAAAGTATCTTTATCAGGAAATAAGACATTTTTTTGCACAGGGAACAAACAAAGGATGTTGTTGCACCTGTTCCAATATAAAATTTGGGCTCTGATAAAAATTTCCGGAGTACCTAAATAAATTTTCCAGAAATTTGATATTTGTTCAGAATTGATACACACAAAAAAATGTTCCAGAGTTGGGTATTTACAAAATAGTGTTTGATACACACAATCTCTGGAGATTTGTGCACCTTGTTTTAATTTTGTTTAGATCAACTAATATTTATTATTTATAATTGATGATGAGGTGACAAAGCAGCTAGCTGCAATGATATTACTTGTCTAATGACAGCTGGTTCTACTATCGTTAGAGGTTGCAACCCTCTAAAGATGTTTGGAGAAATTAAAAGAGTTACACATGAAAATAGAGAGAGCAGGTATAGCTTTTAATTTTTAAACACCAATTTTATGCTCACTGTTATCCTGAAGTATGTACTAATTCCGATACTTAAGAAATTGCAGTAAAACTTAAACTTTTTTTTACTTTTAAATCTACTGATTTAGAATCACATGAATAAAAAAACGAGGGCAAGAAGCCTCAAAAGAAAAATGAAGGTAAGCCATTTCTCAGCCATGATACAGCCTTTTTACCAGATTTCGTAAATCAACTCCGACCCATTTTTTTTCATCTTTTATAATGTCAAGCTAGTAATGAATGAAGGGTAAGAAATTTGAATTTAAAAATTTCTAATAAAACGAAGGAAAATCCATTATTCCCTATTATATTTTGTTACAGGTTATTTTCTTAATTATTTAATTTACCATAGTAAATTCCTTGAAACACAATTAGCACCCAACATCTTTGTTAAGACCAAATTTATTATTTCTTTGTTTAGAGTACCTAACATGGAAGGAGTAAAGAACATATTGGAAAGCTCACGAAGGCCCAACCAGCAAAAAAGGTTTCCAGGCTTGGACCGCCAATAGCGGTAAAGATAGAAATGACTTTGTTTGGGAAGAAAAACAGAATAAACTCGTACCTTATAAACAACAACCACACCATCGATACTAACCCTACCACTACAACAAAACCCCAGCGACATACTCAGCAAGAAATATTGTGATTCAAATTAACCAGGGTAGCACCGAACAAACGTTGTATTAGGTGCTCCTTAAATAATTGTTTGTAACTGAATGTGCAAAAAGAATTAGGGCTAGTTGGCAAATGTGTATCAAGCTTAAGTTGGTCTGTAATAAACAAACAATTATTTTTGGTAAGCTAAGTACACTCCTTTTTTAATAAAACTTAAATACTGAAAATCCTGCCTTGATTGAGCTTCGGATTTAATCATAGTCACAAGAAAAAGAATAGTCTGGGTAATCGGCCATTCCGGGCCGTATCGTAAAGAGACTTCAAAAAACTGGGGTGGTCGGAATATAAGGGCACCAGAGTTTAAAAAATGGCTGCGGCTGCAGAGGATTTCCTTTATGGTGAAGATCCTGATGCTATTTTGGAGGCAATAGATTGAAGATATTTTACAAAATAATACTGAGTTTGAAGTGGAACTAACTTCAGTAATTGACGAAATACCCAAAGAAAAGGCCAAAGTTACATTTACCTGTAGTTTGTGCTCTAAAGTTTGTGTATCACAAAGGGGGTTACCTCGCCCCAACAACACTAAGTACAGTAAAGAATAGGAAATTGGTGCAAGTTTGGAAGCTGAACAGGTTCTGCATCCGCTGTATTTTAAGCGATATATCGAGGATTCCATAATAAAATTGACAGGTGATGAATGTTATTCTGAAATCACAAACGAATTCAAGTTTTTTAAAATTGGTAGAAAAATGTTATCAAATCTTTTGATGGAGATGCTGAAAAGTTTTATCCATTATTTTACAAAAATATTTTGGACATGGAACACCCTTTTGGAGCAACTGTACTGTTCTTTTAGGATTTGAGTTAGCAAATCAAGTATTGTGTCACTTGTCTAAGTCTGATTTCAAGGATGATGTTTTGCACGTTCCAAATAGACCACACACCTTTTCAGATAAGGAAACGTCCATCATATCCTATCTTAGTGGATACATCTTTAGTACTATGTATCGGCGAATACATTTCTCATCAAAAAACACATGTCAACAAATATATCATCAACAGTATTTGGCGGTTCTTCTGGTTGGAAAATCTGATGACACAGAAGATATACCACAAGTTGGTTAACAAATTGGTTAATGCTAGGGATCGTGGCGGTCCATGGAAAGTCAGAAAAGAGGTAATTTTAATTTTTACAGCTGCCAAGGAATATTTTCGTTCATATACCTATAAAGGGTGCATAAAATTGATAGCAAGGAAATAGTTTCCCTTCTTATGAAAATTTTTAATGTGAAGTCAAATTTCACGAAAATAGTTAACCTCTGCGATGTATCACTGAAAAAGAAGTTTCTTTAAATATTCTAGAAGACCTACTCATGCTATATGTCAGAGTGAGAACCAGCTTCACAAAATATCGGCCGATACAAAGAGATCAAAATCTCTACGCACAGAATTAAAGAAGAAATCATCCACCCTGGATCAAGGTCATTGATAGTACTGCAACCACTAACAACACAACTATTTCTATAGCTACACACCTATAAAAATCATTACCTATGGCATTATTAGTAAGTATATGGTATTATAAACTGCTTTTGTGAATTTTTAGTCTCAGTTCTAATAGAGAACACCAAATTTGGTAGACTAGGTGCAATTCCTAGCTGAGATATGTTTTATTACTCACTGTATATATACTTAACATGATGGCCACTACTTCTTGGAACAAAATAAACCCTTGGTAACCCCCAATGTGCATCTCTGAATCAGTATGTACAAAAAACTTGTAGCTAGCTAAAATAACCTTTTTGCTTTTAACCAACAATTATCAACGTGCAAGATTCCTTTTTGATAAAAAAACTTGCTAACTAACTATGTTGTTCAATTAACAAAAATAATCATAAATATAGGTGTTTGAAAGTATTTAATTATTAAAATTGCAGAAATAGGCAACCATATCTCGACTTTCATCGACAGTCAGGGGGTGAAAGCAATCAAAATAAATTTAAATTTAAATTGAGGTTAAGTTTTCCGTTATCAAAAGAGACAAAATTACTACTGCGATTGTTTCATAAAATAGATTACTGGAATATTTAGCGTTAGATATTACAGGGAACATCGGTAAATATTTTAAGCAGAGCAACTAACCCCCTATCAAAATTTAAATCAATTAAAGGCCGAAATTCCTGCTGCGACGCGCGGCTCATGATAATAGAGATATAAACTTTAAGTGCGGACATAGGCTTATTAGCTTTGATTTCTTAAGGCGATTTTGCTATCTCCTTAATAATGCGCCTATATTATAAAACTTTATTTAAAAACCAGCTTCGCTGAGAACAAAAAACCATAATAAACATAAAGTCTGGCTGAACAAGATATTATTGCACTTTAAAGTATTGGAAAAGGTAATTATGTTTTTAATGCAGAAAATAAATTTAGCTAAAACAAACATAGTTGGATAGCTAGTTACTAGCACGTAGCTGGATAGGTAGTTACTAGCATATAGCTAGGCTAGTGAGAGGCATAAGTGTAACTGTTTTAAAGCCAAGTATAATGTTTTTAAGAATGTGTGGTTTTCTTTATATTTTTTTCTTTTTTCTGCAAGGAACAGGTTCATCCCTAAAATCCACTACAGCATTACCAGCTACATTTCCTCCAGAAATAGGCCTGGAGATTTTTTGGTTCCTGATAGTGTTATCATTGTAGCCAAAATCACGCATTGAAGGGTTGTCTTTTCGTGCTCCCATGACGACCAAAATAATTCTCTAAGGGATCTTGACATAAACGTTCAGTAACAATATAAGGCACATTATTATTTACTTAAAACTGAACCAACTCTATAATAGAATTGACAGTTATTTTGAGGCCTTCATATGTCTGCCAAGATATAAACATATTTGACTTTGCGTTTTTTAAAAAATCACCTGGTCGTTCCTCAATGGACTGTAACCAATCTTCAAAATATTGAATGAAAATTTTACGTAGCCATACAAAGGGTGCGTCATCGACTGATGAAAATGGAACAAGAAATGGTTTCCTCTTTTGCTTGTATTCTTCAGTGTTTCGGATGTTCAAAATATCAAAGAACCCATCCATCATTTCGCAAAACTTAGCAGTACCACCTGCTTCTGGAGGGCCATAATTATTCAAAATTGTGCTGACTGTTGAACTGAAAACTTGTGCTGTTGGCTTAACAGTCATTACAGAAAAAGATGATAATTTAATGTGGTCATTTGATAATTTAGGTAGAAGGTGTAATCCACATTCACGATCCTCATAAAATATATCAGTTATGTGATTCCAAATGAGGAACATTCCATCATTCCACATAAACCTTGTGCATCTACCAGCACCAGAGTTTGACATGCAATTACGAGCAGTTTTTATCAGATGAGGTGGATCAGAGAGAAAGTAGATGTATCGTTTTTCAGCACTAAAATAATTTACTGTGCGATATGTAACTTTAACATCTGGATTTATATCGTCAGCTTTTGTTAAGTTGAAATGCATACGAAAAAGCTTCCTGTTGATGCTCCATCACATGTTTCGGCAACTACTTTTAGATTGCATTGTAGTTCACATATGCCAACTGCTTTCCAAAACAAAGGAAACATTTGACTTGTTGTAGCTCCAGTTGTTGCAAAATTAGCCAGACTGAACTTAAAAGGGTTTACGATACTCCGAACAAGAAAAACCAAAACATGGGATGCTAACTTATCTACTTTTGTAATGTTGCATAGTTTATATTTATGTCTCCGAGATCGACAAATCCAATTAGTTCGCCTGTATGTTTATCCCAGACTAAATTTTCTTGGATGTTCATTTCGTCGAATAAAAGGACCACAAACTTTTCAATGTCACTGAAATGCTCAACTTTAAGTTTTAATTCTTCAACTATACTTTTATTGAATCCTCGTTGTGGATGGATGTAGTTCTTATAATCCCTAAATCCACGTCGACTAGGTAGAATCACAAAACCAGCACCAGATTTTTCATCATAACGGATATCATCATAAGTAGCTGGTGACTTTGCTGCCAATGACATACAATATCTAATTACCATTGGGTGGTAACGGACACCAGTTTTTGTAGACGACAAATACTTTTGTTGCTCCTCCCAGAAGAATTTCGTGAATGGAGAAATTGTCGATGTGTTGGTGTTTGACATGATGGTTTTTAAATCTGAACCTAGCTCTGAACTAACAGGGACTGAAGAAGAAGATATTTCCTCTTGTAGCAATTTGATTTCATGTTTTAATGACTTCTCAATTTTCAAGGACTTGTTTTCTTCACGTAAATTCCGAAGCCTTAGCACAACACGTTCTGGTGATGTTAACGAAATTGGTGCATTTAACTGTGCTGGAACAGTCAAATTTGTTGATGAACGTTTTGCGATTTTTTAGCAGCACTGTCACATTGCATGCAAATTTTTTCATCGTTAAATTGTAACAGTGAACAATGCATAGATCGATGATATTCTGACTGTTGTAAGGGTATTTCATCAGAATGAAGACAATTTTTTTTCGAGATTTTATGTTTCTTTAAGTGGTGTGAATGTACAAGTGACAAATCAATAATTCCAGGACAGAATTTGTAGGTTGATACAACTTTTATTAAATTTGACAGTGTAATATTTTGGACTGATCGTTTATAAGTACTGTATATTTCGTGATCATCAGGAAGACTCCATGTATAGCCTCGAATAGTAAATGACAAACTATCGTCAACATATATTTCAAACTGTGCACTGGAATGAATTTCATCGCACATCCAAACCTTTACTGAGGAGTCTGGAGATATATCTACACTCCAACTCTCTGGAAGCTTTAGTGATTTTACTCGGCCGATGAAGTTGTCAAAGGATTGATAAAATATGTGTTGGTTTTGATCAACAGTTATTGTACTGTTTTTTTCACAGCAATCTTTTCAGCAGAAGGTCTTGGCTTGACTGATGTGCTAAATAAAAATATAATTTACTGTAAATTTATATTTTTCCTGTGGTCATATTTTCTTGTATACGCATAAATGTTTATAAATAGCTAGCTATATACGTTTCTGTACAAACAAATATATGGTCTCATACCTGGAAGAGGGATTACTTTTTATTGGTAAATTTAGTGTTGGAATAGATCCTGGAATTAGTGTTCTTCTTTTTTCATCTAAATAAATTTGGAGTAAGCATGAATGTCTCTTTAATTCAAAGCACCCTTTACTCAAACAAAACAGCACAAGCACAAGCAAAAGCAAAGGGTAAATTGATCGAGGAGTTGAAACAAGAGAACATTGAAACTATCGTTAAACAAGTACATGGGAAATTAACAAAATTACGCCATTATTACGGTGCATAGCGACGAAAGGAGGAGAGTTCAAAGTTGAGCCGGAGTGGGACTAATGATCTTTACATTTCTTCATGGAAATTTTACGAAAGTCTTTTGATTTCACGTGTCACACTCAATAACATAGATGTAGATAGCAATGATTTATCAAATCAATAATCCACCGTCAGCAAAAGCAGCGCAAAAAATAGGAGAAAAAAACAGAGAGAACGCTAAGAATGTGATGGGCAAGGCATCTAAAGCTCTGGAGACAATAACTGCGAAATATCAAGAAACCCTTCTACAGGCAGAAAAAGGAAAAGATGGATTGTTTGCTAATATGGTACAACTAGTCGGTAGCCCGTGGAAAAATCCACGGGTTCGCCTATTCTTTTTATATCGCATGGCGTGCATCTCGCTACTTGTGGTACCATTTTGCGTGACAGACAGACGCATACGGGTATTATAATATAGATAAATGCTGCCTGGTATACCAGAATTCCAGCAAAGGTTAATGCAGCTCATGTATAGCACATCCGCGACATTCATAGAAAATGCAAGCAAATGTGGTGCTAGCATAACCACATCGTATCATGGTTTTCCAAACACGTATTCCCACAACTCCTCCTCATCCCCAAGCACGCCATTTTGTTCACCTGTATACCAATCATTTTAATGAGACGTTTTTTTTAATTGTATTTATAAAAATATAAATTTTCTATGAAACTAAAACATTCCATTGCCAAGGAATTTGTCCTGGTCCATCAAAATTATCTGCGAAAATGTTACGCATACGTTCTGCTATAGCACTCGCTCTATTGCTTCTATCTGTGATAGGGGACCTTGCAAAATCCACCATTTCAGTGCGCCAATCACCATCGGTTACAGTATTATCGTTTTCCTCGATATCTAGCAGTAAAATCTGTAACCTTTTTTATTCTCCATCCACTGTGCCGAGAGTGATATCAACCGCTTTATCTGGTTTTAGTGCCATTATTGTTGTAAATACGCTGAAGGTATTGCCCCAAGTTCCCATTCCGGAGGGCCTATAGTTAAAGATTTGACAACGATCATTAAGATTAGATTATGGTTTCGTACAATATTGTCCTAATGGAATAGCGTCGTCTGCAACAAATACGTACAGGATTGGTTCATTGCATTGACCATACATCCATTGAGGGTCGTCATATTTTGGTAACGAAATCGGATATGGTAAATTTATGGATTCATTTTTCAAGGTTTTTATAGGGGCTCAATTACGGTACACCTCACCGTCACTGATACGTCCTTGGCAACCACCGTCCACAAATAAAAATTTATAATCGTAATCAACTAGCATTACTGAAAAAGCCTTTATAATTGTAGTAATGAAATCCTGAATTCTTTGGGTGCGAAATCGGGAAATATTTGCCTTCCGCTGAATTAAAACAATTGAGAAACTGCCAACGTTCTTCAGTTTTCTGAACAATACTCCTCCATTTCCTATGGTGGTCCGTGGCCGCAAATATTCTGATTTCAAGCACTCGTGTATTTCTCGACAAACTTCTCGAACTATTCCAGCAATGGTTGAAGCGTGCATTCTCAATGTGAAGGGCAGGTAGGAATACGTATTGCCTGTTGCTAGGAAACGTAGTGTATGTCTTTTCTCCCCAGTGATGGTTTTTCGCAAGAAACTCCCTTCTTTGCAATTTTTGGAGTGACTAATTCCACCAATCGCTGAAAAATTAAAGAGTTTTTGCGAATCCTATGAATGCACTTATCTTTGAATCACGCAGACACACTAGCATATTTTGTCGATCCCGAATTAACTGCAGATATGGTCCATGGACATGATTTAATAACGTATTTGGATATTTTCGAAAAAGTACACAAACGTTACAAAATGTATCTCATACACTTGTGTATTCATTTTCAGGTACTGGCGAAATGAATATGGATCTTTTATTCTCCAGTGTGAGCTTATATGCACCAAAATCGTCACGCCCACGAAGATAATCTTTCACCTGTTACCGTGTTAGTATGCGAATAATTTGTCGTCTAAAAGGGCCTTTATAAATATTACATTGTGATTTTAGATTAATGAACGCTTATTTAATTGATTGTGAGGTGACAAAACAGTTGGCTGTAATGATAATACTTGTCTAATGACAAACGGTAGTAAAATGTAGAGGTCCAACCCTCTATAGGTTTTGCATCTAAGCAAAATCTCCCTTATTACAAGGATTTTTATTAAATAAACCATTAACCATAGCAGGACAACATTAGGAGCACAATACAAACATTTATAAACAGGATAGACACAGCAACAAAAAAGCAATTCAAACCGAATCAAATAGGCACACATGAAATAAAATAAAAAATAAAACTTGAAACTAAGGTATCCTAAAACGGATAAAATTTGAAATGATTCTTAAAGAATGTAAATTGAAGTAATCAACTATCTGTGCGCCAGGACTTGTGAACCTGGCCGTAGGTTTCCACATGTGTTACGGGTACCCAACACTCAGCCTTACACAGATAGTTGTTACGGTGGGCCAGTCACAGGAGAGTACCAGCCTTTCCTAACAGGGGTGGTGTCCCAAAATGGTAGATCAAACGGACAGGCAGAGTAGATTACAACCCCATAAGGCTACTTAAACAATGACTCAGGGCAGTAGGATCGTCAATCCTGCAGACAAAGCGTGCAAACTATGCCTCCCTACTGAACTGGGGTAACAAGTGGGATCGTCAGCCCCAAGGACAAGACAAATTGTCAAGCCCCATTGCTATGCTTCTTATAGGTTCCCAAGAACGAGAGAGGAGTGAGCAAACTCCAAGATTACGGTAAAGCTGACCAAACAAGGTTCAGCTGGGGTAAATAGAAACCGCTAGGGAAAGATTCCCTCCCCCATTTAATTCGTGGATAGGAACAAGCTAACTTCTAGCAAAAAAAAGTATGTAAGCCGAGGAATTGTTAAGGGGGAAGAGCACACTTCGGAAATAGAGCGGTCGTCACACTTAAGCCAGGTGTTTCGCTGGTTTTTGATGTTTTCTGTCAATGTACCAGAATGGTTGATGGTTGCAATTAAGTGGTAGTTGTTATTGAACGATACGTCATCGGTTGGGTGGGATGGAACTTTTAAAACATGATGTTTTATGGGAAGGCAGTTAACTACCCTGTTGTCTTTGAATGTTGACCCATTTATCGATGAGTATCTTATTAACTGTACAATAAGAATATTACCACAGTTAGAAATCTCAGTCTCAATAGTGCTCTCCTGATGTATCAAACACTGGGGACAAAACCATTTGTCACCACCAAGAAGCAGTTGTGGTTGTAAAAGTGTGTTGAAACCGTTCGGTATTAACTTGCACATAGGTAAAGTTAGTATGGTTTCCTTTTGTTCCCTTGAAGATGCAAAAAAGCAGGAGTTACATGACGTTGTTGTTGTCAGAGTTATAGAGAGAAGATTGTCAACCACAGGGGATGACCCAATCAGCTCGTCAATAACTGCCTGTAGAATTTCTGCAACATCCTGCTGAGAATTAAAATAAAAATCTTTTTTAGTGCCTGCATTTTGTTTTGCAAAGCCCGTAGGAAATTTGAGGGGTCGATTGGTGAGTTAGAACGCTTAATGAGCGACATAATTAAGGAAATGGACTTGACTTGTGGTGATAAAAAGGTGGATTCAGATGGCAATTGAGACAATTACGCTGTCTTAACGTATACTTAAGTTCGTTATATGAAGAAAGCCGCCGTGTTCCTGCCTCGTCGAAATTTTTTTTTGGAATACTTAAAGGCTAGTGTTTGCGCTCTCCGGCACAAAACTCTGAGTTAATTTGCTGCCAGTTCTCTGGTTGTTGTGTTCGTTCTCTACTTGTTCTATATAGACTGTTCGTATGCTGTTGGTTCTCTGGTGGTTCTGTGAAGACTGGTGGTTACCTGTTTTTGTCCTTACGAACATAGAACTGCGGATTCATTGGATATTAACAATTGAGCAGTTACAGAATGTACTTAATCTTTCAAATCCCAGTGCCGTTCATGTAAATCGAATGACTTGAAGTTGAGAAGTTGTTCGCCTAACTTTTTGGAGATGTGAAAATTCTGTGTTGCAAAAAGATTCAACTTGGTTGAACAATTTTAAGGTGGCTACAAAACGGTTCAAGTAAGATCTCCGACATGGACGTTGCTCTCCATTCACACGAATTCTGAACAAAGGTTTGAAATAAATAGACACTCGAAAGGTCGAGTACAAGAAATAGACAATATTGCGATTAGCAGGAAATCTCCCGCGCACAAGGTATTCTGGGATTGATTTGGTGATTTGTTATTCCTGCCGTTTCTTAACGATAGCCATTTTAATCTTATCATTGTAATGTATCACCACGAAAACAATATGTCCCAAAAAATAACGAACTTATTGAAAGATTCTCCCATAAAGGGTTTAAAAGAAGATTCTGAAAGTGATATATTTTGTACTTGGAGTGTTATTGACCTAAAAATGATCATGAAATATACAAACAACAACAAAGGAACCTCAAATGTGAAGCACTGTTGGAAAATATTATTTTATTTTGGCATTCAGGTGTAGACTTCACCAAACATAATATCGGCGAATCTTCGGGAAATTACAGAAAGTAAATACTTTGCGGAGAGAAAAATCCTCCTATTTACCATGGTATGGTACAGGAAGACTTCAATAAGTGGACAGTGGTGCCGTTGCAAGATTTTTTGCAAGACAGAGGAATCAACCGGTCTGTTCGGAAGGAACAACTTGTTGTGAATGTGTTTTCTGCCTATAATCTTGTATAGTTTTTCAAGCCCCTTAAGAAGAACAGTTAGAAATTCTGAGAGATGGATCAGCGAAATTATATCTTAAAGAGGATCTTGTTAAATTACCGAACTCATGTACGTTGGTTGATGGCTGGCTAAAAGAATAAGGGAAATATATCAATGAAGGCACAAGGCAGAAAGCAAAATTGGGCATTTCATCATCGATTTTATCTTTGCTCTTTCTGATTTTTGCGTGGAATAAGTTTTCCCAAACATCCATTTAGATTATAGTTCTTCAGTGCAATGTGTAGTAATACAATATAAAATAATACACAGAATAACGTCATTAAATATATTTTACTCACCCTGCAACAATCAGCACATACAACTTGTAGTGTCTTTTTTGCGAACAAACCCAAACGCTGTTAATATTCATTGCTTAACCTTCTTGCTCTGTATGCATACTTCACCAAACAAAACAATTACGATGTTATTACTAATATTATGTGACATGAGTTGTTCAAGATATTTAGATTGCACAACACTCGTTGAATGCTCTCCAAACATCTTATTTTTCAAATAGTCTTCCACATCACCTTGCTTGTTTCATCAAATATAATGGAGCT
>JASGCC010002817.1:0-26555 GCA_030067915.1 Hydractinia echinata
ATGTATACAAAGAAAGTAGCAGGGAGTAAACTCATTTCCCGAACGATTTTTAAAATTATTTTTCACCACTAAAACCCATGAGACTTGTAGTTTTCAAAAATATTTTCATTTTTGATGAGACGCCGAATGAAAGCAGTTTAATCGCCGGCAACCGAAAACCCGCGATTTCCCGTAAATCCCGTATAGTCGAATGTATACAAAGAAAGTAAGCAGGGAGTAAACTCATTTCCCGAACGATTTTTAAAATTATTTTTTCACCACTAAAACCCATGAGACTTGTAGTTTTCAAAAATATTTTCATTTTTGATGAGACGCCGAATGAAAGCAGTTTAATCGCCGGCAACCGAAAACCCGCGATTTCCCGTAAATCCCGTCGGCCCGATAGTCGAATGTATACAAAGAAAGTAAGCAGGGAGTAAACTCATTTCCCGAACGATTTTTAAAATTATTTTTTCACCACTAAAACCCATGAGACTTGTAGTTTTCAAAAATATTTTCATTTTTGATGAGACGCCGAATGAAAGCAGTTTAATCGCCGGCAACCGAAAACCCGCGATTTCCCGTAAATCCCGTATAGTCGAATGTATACAAAGAAAGTAAGCAGGGAGTAAACTCATTTCCCGAACGATTTTTAAAATTATTTTTTCACCACTAAAACCCATGAGACTTGTAGTTTTCAAAAATATTTTCATTTTTGATGAGACGCCGAATGAAAGCAGTTTAATCGCCGGCAACCGAAAACCCGCGATTTCCCGTAAATCCCGGCTCGGCCCGTATAGTCGAATGTATACAAAGAAAGTAAGCAGGGAGTAAACTCATTTCCCGAACGATTTTTAAAATTATTTTTTCACCACTAAAACCCATGAGACTTGTAGTTTTCAAAAATATTTTCATTTTTGATGAGACGCCGAATGAAAGCAGTTTAATCGCCGGCAACCGAAAACCCGCGATTTCCCGTAAATCCCGGGCTCGGCCCGTATAGTCGAATGTATACAAAGAAAGTAAGCAGGGAGTCATTTCCCGAACGATTTTTAAAATTATTTTTTCACCACTAAAACCCATGAGACTTGTAGTTTTCAAAAATATTTTCATTTTTGATGAGACGCCGAATGAAAGCAGTTTAATCGCCGGCAACCGAAAACCCGCGATTTCCCGTAAATCCCGGCTCGGCCCGTATAGTCGAATGTATACAAAGAAAGTAAGCAGGAGTAAACTCATTTCCCGAACGATTTTTAAAATTATTTTTTCACCACTAAAACCCATGAGACTTGTAGTTTTCAAAAATATTTTCATTTTTGATGAGACGCCGAATGAAAGCAGTTTAATCGCCGGCAACCGAAAACCCGCGATTTCCCGTAAATCCCGGGCTCGGCCCGTATAGTCGAATGTATACAAAGAAAGTAAGCAGGGAGTAAACTCATTTCCCGAACGATTTTTAAAATTATTTTTTCACCACTAAAACCCATGAGACTTGTAGTTTTCAAAAATATTTTCATTTTTGATGAGACGCCGAATGAAAGCAGTTTAATCGCCGGCAACCGAAAACCCGCGATTTCCCGTAAATCCCGTATAGTCGAATGTATACAAAGAAAGTAAGCAGGGAGTAAACTCATTTCCCGAACGATTTTTAAAATTATTTTTTCACCACTAAAACCCATGAGACTTGTAGTTTTCAAAAATATTTTCATTTTTGATGAGACGCCGAATGAAAGCAGTTTAATCGCCGGCAACCGAAAACCCGCGATTTCCCGTAAATCCCGGCTCGGCCGTATAGTCGAATGTATACAAAGAAAGTAAGCAGGGAGTAAACTCATTTCCCGAACGATTTTTAAAATTATTTTTTCACCACTAAAACCCATGAGACTTGTAGTTTTCAAAAATATTTTCATTTTTGATGAGACGCCGAATGAAAGCAGTTTAATCGCCGGCAACCGAAAACCCGCGATTTCCCGTAAATCCCGGATCGGCCCGTATAGTCGAATGTATACAAAGAAAGTAAGCAGGGAGTAAACTCATTTCCCGAACGATTTTTAAAATTATTTTTTCACCACTAAAACCCATGAGACTTGTAGTTTTCAAAAATATTTTCATTTTTGATGAGACGCCGAATGAAAGCAGTTTAATCGCCGGCAACCGAAAACCCGCGATTTCCCGTAAATTCGGCCCGTATAGTCGAATGTATACAAAGAAAGTAAGCAGGGAGTAAACTCATTTCCCGAACGATTTTTAAAATTATTTTTTCACCACTAAAACCCATGAGACTTGTAGTTTTCAAAAATATTTTCATTTTTGATGAGACGCCGAATGAAAGCAGTTTAATCGCCGGCAACCGAAAACCCGCGATTTCCCGTAAATCCCGGATCGGCCCGTATAGTCGAATGTATACAAAGAAAGTAAGCAGGGAGTAAACTCATTTCCCGAACGATTTTTAAAATTATTTTTTCACCACTAAAACCCATGAGACTTGTAGTTTTCAAAAATATTTTCATTTTTGATGAGACGCCGAATGAAAGCAGTTTAATCGCCGGCAACCGAAAACCCGCGATTTCCCGTAAATCCCGTATAGTCGAATGTATACAAAGAAAGTAAGCAGGGAGTAAACTCATTTCCCGAACGATTTTTAAAATTATTTTTTCACCACTAAAACCCATGAGACTTGTAGTTTTCAAAAATTTTTCATTTTTGATGAGACGCCGAATGAAAGCAGTTTAATCGCCGGCAACCGAAAACCCGCGATTTCCCGTAAATCCCGTATAGTCGAATGTATACAAAGAAAGTAAGCAGGGAGTAAACTCATTTCCCGAACGATTTTTAAAATTATTTTTTCACCACTAAAACCCATGAGACTTGTAGTTTTCAAAAATATTTTCATTTTTGATGAGACGCCGAATGAAAGCAGTTTAATCGCCGGCAACCGAAAACCCGCGATTTCCCGTAAATCCCGGTCGGCCCGTATAGTCGAATGTATACAAAGAAAGTAAGCAGGGAGTAAACTCATTTCCCGAACGATTTTTAAAATTATTTTTTCACCACTAAAACCCATGAGACTTGTAGTTTTCAAAAATATTTTCATTTTTGATGAGACGCCGAATGAAAGCAGTTTAATCGCCGGCAACCGAAAACCCGCGATTTCCCGTAAATCCCGTATAGTCGAATGTATACAAAGAAAGTAAGCAGGGAGTAAACTCATTTCCCGAACGATTTTTAAAATTATTTTTTCACCACTAAAACCCATGAGACTTGTAGTTTTCAAAAATATTTTCATTTTTGATGAGACGCCGAATGAAAGCAGTTTAATCGCCGGCAACCGAAAACCCGCGATTTCCCGTAAATCCCGGATCGGCCCGTATAGTCGAATGTATACAAAGAAAGTAAGCAGGAGTAAACTCATTTCCCGAACGATTTTTAAAATTATTTTTTCACCACTAAAACCCATGAGACTTGTAGTTTTCAAAAATATTTTCATTTTTGATGAGACGCCGAATGAAAGCAGTTTAATCGCCGGCAACCGAAAACCCGCGATTTCCCGTAAATCCCTCCCGTATAGTCGAATGTATACAAAGAAAGTAAGCAGGGAGTAAACTCATTTCCCGAACGATTTTTAAAATTATTTTTTCACCACTAAAACCCATGAGACTTGTAGTTTTCAAAAATATTTTCATTTTTGATGAGACGCCGAATGAAAGCAGTTTAATCGCCGGCAACCGAAAACCCGCGATTTCCCGTAAATCCCGTATAGTCGAATGTATACAAAGAAAGTAAGCAGGGAGTAAACTCATTTCCCGAACGATTTTTAAAATTATTTTTTCACCACTAAAACCCATGAGACTTGTAGTTTTCAAAAATATTTTCATTTTTGATGAGACGCCGAATGAAAGCAGTTTAATCGCCGGCAACCGAAAACCCGCGATTTCCCGTAAATCCCGTATAGTCGAATGTATACAAAGAAAGTAAGCAGGGAGTAAACTCATTTCCCGAACGATTTTTAAAATTATTTTTTCACCACTAAAACCCATGAGACTTGTAGTTTTCAAAAATATTTTCATTTTTGATGAGACGCCGAATGAAAGCAGTTTAATCGCCGGCAACCGAAAACCCGCGATTTCCCGTAAATCCCGTATAGTCGAATGTATACAAAGAAAGTAAGCAGGGAGTAAACTCATTTCCCGAACGATTTTTAAAATTATTTTTTCACCACTAAAACCCATGAGGATTGTAGTTTTCAAAAATGTTTTCATTTTTGATGAGACGCCGAATGAAAGCAGTTTAATCGCCGGCAACCGAAAACCCGCGATTTCCCGTAAATCCCGTATAGTCGAATGTATAAAAAAAAGCAGGAGTAAACTCATTTCCCGAACGATTTTTAAAATTATTTTTTCACCACTAAAACCCATGAGACTTGTAGTTTTCAAAAATATTTTCATTTTTGATGAGACGCCGAATGAAAGCAGTTTAATCGCCGGCAACCGAAAACCCGCGATTTCCCGTAAATCCCGGTCCCGTATAGTCGAATGTATACAAAGAAAGTAAGCAGGGAGTAAACTCATTTCCCGAACGATTTTTAAAATTATTTTTTCACCACTAAAACCCATGAGACTTGTAGTTTTCAAAATAT
The DNA here is from genome assembly GCA_030067915.1 of Hydractinia echinata. Classification (NCBI taxonomy): domain Eukaryota; kingdom Metazoa; phylum Cnidaria; class Hydrozoa; order Anthoathecata; family Hydractiniidae; genus Hydractinia; species Hydractinia echinata. The sequence continues at coordinate 4,616 of JASGCC010002817.1, forward strand.
TTTCATTTTTGATGAGACGCCGAATGAAAGCAGTTTAATCGCCGGCAACCGAAAACCCGCGATTTCCCGTAAATCCCGTATAGTCGAATGTATACAAAGAAAGTAAGCAGGGAGTAAACTCATTTCCCGAACGATTTTTAAAATTATTTTTTCACCACTAAAACCCATGAGACTTGTAGTTTTCAAAAATATTTTCATTTTTGATGAGACGCCGAATGAAAGCAGTTTAATCGCCGGCAACCGAAAACCCGCGATTTCCCGTAAATCCCGGGATCGGCCCGTATAGTCGAATGTATACAAAGAAAGTAAGCAGGGAGTAAACTCATTTCCCGAACGATTTTTAAAATTATTTTTTCACCACTAAAACCCATGAGACTTGTAGTTTTCAAAAATATTTTCATTTTTGATGAGACGCCGAATGAAAGCAGTTTAATCGCCGGCAACCGAAAACCCGCGATTTCCCGTAAATTCGGCCCGTATAGTCGAATGTATACAAAGAAAGTAAGCAGGGAGTAAACTCATTTCCCGAACGATTTTTAAAATTATTTTTTCACCACTAAAACCCATGAGACTTGTAGTTTTCAAAAATATTTTCATTTTTGATGAGACGCCGAATGAAAGCAGTTTAATCGCCGGCAACCGAAAACCCGCGATTTCCCGTAAATCCCGTATAGTCGAATGTATACAAAGAAAGTAAGCAGGGAGTAAACTCATTTCCCGAACGATTTTTAAAATTATTTTTTCACCACTAAAACCCATGAGACTTGTAGTTTTCAAAAATATTTTCATTTTTGATGAGACGCCGAATGAAAGCAGTTTAATCGCCGGCAACCGAAAACCCGCGATTTCCCGTAAATCCTCGGCCCGTATAGTCGAATGTATACAAAGAAAGTAAGCAGGGAGTAAACTCATTTCCCGAACGATTTTTAAAATTATTTTTTCACCACTAAAACCCATGAGACTTGTAGTTTTCAAAAATATTTTCATTTTTGATGAGACGCCGAATGAAAGCAGTTTAATCGCCGGCAACCGAAAACCCGCGATTTCCCGTAAATCCCATCGGCCCGTATAGTCGAATGTATACAAAGAAAGTAAGCAGGGAGTAAACTCATTTCCCGAACGATTTTTAAAATTATTTTTTCACCACTAAAACCCATGAGACTTGTAGTTTTCAAAAATATTTTCATTTTTGATGAGACGCCGAATGAAAGCAGTTTAATCGCCGGCAACCGAAAACCCGCGATTTCCCGTAAATCCCGTATAGTCGAATGTATACAAAGAAAGTAAGCAGGGAGTAAACTCATTTCCCGAACGATTTTTAAAATTATTTTTTCACCACTAAAACCCATGAGACTTGTAGTTTTCAAAAATATTTTCATTTTTGATGAGACGCCGAATGAAAGCAGTTTAATCGCCGGCAACCGAAAACCCGCGATTTCCCGTAAATCCCATCGGCCCGTATAGTCGAATGTATACAAAGAAAGTAAGCAGGAGTAAACTCATTTCCCGAACGATTTTTAAAATTATTTTTTCACCACTAAAACCCATGAGACTTGTAGTTTTCAAAAATATTTTCATTTTTGATGAGACGCCGAATGAAAGCAGTTTAATCGCCGGCAACCGAAAACCCGCGATTTCCCGTAAATCCCGGGCTCGGCCCGTATAGTCGAATGTATACAAAGAAAGTAAGCAGGAGTAAACTCATTTCCCGAACGATTTTTAAAATTATTTTTTCACCACTAAAACCCATGAGACTTGTAGTTTTCAAAAATATTTTCATTTTTGATGAGACGCCGAATGAAAGCAGTTTAATCGCCGGCAACCGAAAACCCGCGATTTCCCGTAAATCCCGTATAGTCGAATGTATACAAAGAAAGTAAGCAGGGAGTAAACTCATTTCCCGAACGATTTTTAAAATTATTTTTTCACCACTAAAACCCATGAGACTTGTAGTTTTCAAAAATATTTTCATTTTTGATGAGACGCCGAATGAAAGCAGTTTAATCGCCGGCAACCGAAAACCCGCGATTTCCCGTAAATCCCATCCCGTATAGTCGAATGTATACAAAGAAAGTAAGCAGGGAGTAAACTCATTTCCCGAACGATTTTTAAAATTATTTTTTCACCACTAAAACCCATGAGACTTGTAGTTTTCAAAAATATTTTCATTTTTGATGAGACGCCGAATGAAAGCAGTTTAATCGCCGGCAACCGAAAACCCGCGATTTCCCGTAAATCCCGTATAGTCGAATGTATACAAAGAAAGTAAGCAGGGAGTAAACTCATTTCCCGAACGATTTTTAAAATTATTTTTTCACCACTAAAACCCATGAGACTTGTAGTTTTCAAAAATTTTTCATTTTTGATGAGACGCCGAATGAAAGCAGTTTAATCGCCGGCAACCGAAAACCCGCGATTTCCCGTAAATCCCGTATAGTCGAATGTATAAAAAAGTAAGCAGGGAGTAAACTCATTTCCCGAACGATTTTTAAAATTATTTTTTCACCACTAAAACCCATGAGACTTGTAGTTTTCAAAAATATTTTCATTTTTGATGAGACGCCGAATGAAAGCAGTTTAATCGCCGGCAACCGAAAACCCGCGATTTCCCGTAAATCCCGTATAGTCGAATGTATACAAAGAAAGTAAGCAGGGAGTAAACTCATTTCCCGAACGATTTTTAAAATTATTTTTTCACCACTAAAACCCATGAGACTTGTAGTTTTCAAAAATATTTTCATTTTTGATGAGACGCCGAATGAAAGCAGTTTAATCGCCGGCAACCGAAAACCCGCGATTTCCCGTAAATCCCGGACTCGGCCCGTATAGTCGAATGTATACAAAGAAAGTAAGCAGGGAGTAAACTCATTTCCCGAACGATTTTTAAAATTATTTTTTCACCACTAAAACCCATGAGACTTGTAGTTTTCAAAAATATTTTCATTTTTGATGAGACGCCGAATGAAAGCAGTTTAATCGCCGGCAACCGAAAACCCGCGATTTCCCGTAAATCCCGTATAGTCGAATGTATACAAAGAAAGTAAGCAGGGAGTAAACTCATTTCCCGAACGATTTTTAAAATTATTTTTTCACCACTAAAACCCATGAGACTTGTAGTTTTCAAAAATATTTTCATTTTTGATGAGACGCCGAATGAAAGCAGTTTAATCGCCGGCAACCGAAAACCCGCGATTTCCCGTAAATCCCGTATAGTCGAATGTATACAAAGAAAGTAAGCAGGGAGTAAACTCATTTCCCGAACGATTTTTAAAATTATTTTTTCACCACTAAAACCCATGAGACTTGTAGTTTTCAAAAATATTTTCATTTTTGATGAGACGCCGAATGAAAGCAGTTTAATCGCCGGCAACCGAAAACCCGCGATTTCCCGTAAATCCCATCCCGTATAGTCGAATGTATACAAAGAAAGTAAGCAGGAGTAAACTCATTTCCCGAACGATTTTTAAAATTATTTTTTCACCACTAAAACCCATGAGACTTGTAGTTTTCAAAAATATTTTCATTTTTGATGAGACGCCGAATGAAAGCAGTTTAATCGCCGGCAACCGAAAACCCGCGATTTCCCGTAAATCCCGGTCGGCCCGTATGTCGAATGTATACAAAGAAAGTAAGCAGGGAGTAAACTCATTTCCCGAACGATTTTTAAAATTATTTTTTCACCACTAAAACCCATGAGACTTGTAGTTTTCAAAAATATTTTCATTTTTGATGAGACGCCGAATGAAAGCAGTTTAATCGCCGGCAACCGAAAACCCGCGATTTCCCGTAAATCCCGGGATCGGCCCGTATAGTCGAATGTATACAAAGAAAGTAAGCAGGGAGTAAACTCATTTCCCGAACGATTTTTAAAATTATTTTTTCACCACTAAAACCCATGAGACTTGTAGTTTTCAAAAATATTTTCATTTTTGATGAGACGCCGAATGAAAGCAGTTTAATCGCCGGCAACCGAAAACCCGCGATTTCCCGTAAATCCCGGATCGGCCCGTATAGTCGAATGTATACAAAGAAAGTAAGCAGGGAGTAAACTCATTTCCCGAACGATTTTTAAAATTATTTTTTCACCACTAAAACCCATGAGACTTGTAGTTTTCAAAAATATTTTCATTTTTGATGAGACGCCGAATGAAAGCAGTTTAATCGCCGGCAACCGAAAACCCGCGATTTCCCGTAAATCCCGTATAGTCGAATGTATACAAAGAAAGTAAGCAGGGAGTAAACTCATTTCCCGAACGATTTTTAAAATTATTTTTTCACCACTAAAACCCATGAGACTTGTAGTTTTCAAAAATATTTTCATTTTTGATGAGACGCCGAATGAAAGCAGTTTAATCGCCGGCAACCGAAAACCCGCGATTTCCCGTAAATCCCGGTCGGCCCGTATAGTCGAATGTATACAAAGAAAGTAAGCAGGGAGTAAACTCATTTCCCGAACGATTTTTAAAATTATTTTTTCACCACTAAAACCCATGAGACTTGTAGTTTTCAAAAATATTTTCATTTTTGATGAGACGCCGAATGAAAGCAGTTTAATCGCCGGCAACCGAAAACCCGCGATTTCCCGTAAATCCCGGTCGGCCCGTATAGTCGAATGTATACAAAGAAAGTAAGCAGGGAGTAAACTCATTTCCCGAACGATTTTTAAAATTATTTTTTCACCACTAAAACCCATGAGACTTGTAGTTTTCAAAAAATTTTCATTTTTGATGAGACGCCGAATGAAAGCAGTTTAATCGCCGGCAACCGAAAACCCGCGATTTCCCGTAAATCCCGTATAGTCGAATGTATACAAAGAAAGTAAGCAGGGAGTAAACTCATTTCCCGAACGATTTTTAAAATTATTTTTTCACCACTAAAACCCATGAGACTTGTAGTTTTCAAAAATATTTTCATTTTTGATGAGACGCCGAATGAAAGCAGTTTAATCGCCGGCAACCGAAAACCCGCGATTTCCCGTAAATCCCGGCTCGGCCCGTATAGTCGAATGTATACAAAGAAAGTAAGCAGGGAGTAAACTCATTTCCCGAACGATTTTTAAAATTATTTTTTCACCACTAAAACCCATGAGACTTGTAGTTTTCAAAAATATTTTCATTTTTGATGAGACGCCGAATGAAAGCAGTTTAATCGCCGGCAACCGAAAACCCGCGATTTCCCGTAAATCCCTCGCCCGTATAGTCGAATGTATACAAAGAAAGTAAGCAGGGAGTAAACTCATTTCCCGAACGATTTTTAAAATTATTTTTTCACCACTAAAACCCATGAGACTTGTAGTTTTCAAAAATATTTTCATTTTTGATGAGACGCCGAATGAAAGCAGTTTAATCGCCGGCAACCGAAAACCCGCGATTTCCCGTAAATCCCGTATAGTCGAATGTATACAAAGAAAGTAAGCAGGGAGTAAACTCATTTCCCGAACGATTTTTAAAATTATTTTTTCACCACTAAAACCCATGAGACTTGTAGTTTTCAAAAATATTTTCATTTTTGATGAGACGCCGAATGAAAGCAGTTTAATCGCCGGCAACCGAAAACCCGCGATTTCCCGTAAATCCCTCCCGTATAGTCGAATGTATACAAAGAAAGTAAGCAGGGAGTAAACTCATTTCCCGAACGATTTTTAAAATTATTTTTTCACCACTAAAACCCATGAGACTTGTAGTTTTCAAAAATATTTTCATTTTTGATGAGACGCCGAATGAAAGCAGTTTAATCGCCGGCAACCGAAAACCCGCGATTTCCCGTAAATCCCGGTCGGCCCGTATAGTCGAATGTATACAAAGAAAGTAAGCAGGGAGTAAACTCATTTCCCGAACGATTTTTAAAATTATTTTTTCACCACTAAAACCCATGAGACTTGTAGTTTTCAAAAATATTTTCATTTTTGATGAGACGCCGAATGAAAGCAGTTTAATCGCCGGCAACCGAAAACCCGCGATTTCCCGTAAATCCCGGTCGGCCCTAGTCGAATGTATACAAAGAAAGTAAGCAGGGAGTAAACTCATTTCCCGAACGATTTTTAAAATTATTTTTTCACCACTAAAACCCATGAGACTTGTAGTTTTCAAAAATATTTTCATTTTTGATGAGACGCCGAATGAAAGCAGTTTAATCGCCGGCAACCGAAAACCCGCGATTTCCCGTAAATCCCGTATAGTCGAATGTATACAAAGAAAGTAAGCAGGGAGTAAACTCATTTCCCGAACGATTTTTAAAATTATTTTTTCACCACTAAAACCCATGAGACTTGTAGTTTTCAAAAATATTTTCATTTTTGATGAGACGCCGAATGAAAGCAGTTTAATCGCCGGCAACCGAAAACCCGCGATTTCCCGTAAATCCCATCGGCCCGTATAGTCGAATGTATACAAAGAAAGTAAGCAGGGAGTAAACTCATTTCCCGAACGATTTTTAAAATTATTTTTTCACCACTAAAACCCATGAGACTTGTAGTTTTCAAAAATATTTTCATTTTTGATGAGACGCCGAATGAAAGCAGTTTAATCGCCGGCAACCGAAAACCCGCGATTTCCCGTAAATCCCTCCCCGTATAGTCGAATGTATACAAAGAAAGTAAGCAGGGAGTAAACTCATTTCCCGAACGATTTTTAAAATTATTTTTTCACCACTAAAACCCATGAGACTTGTAGTTTTCAAAAATATTTTCATTTTTGATGAGACGCCGAATGAAAGCAGTTTAATCGCCGGCAACCGAAAACCCGCGATTTCCCGTAAATCCCGTATAGTCGAATGTATACAAAGAAAGTAAGCAGGGAGTAAACTCATTTCCCGAACGATTTTTAAAATTATTTTTTCACCACTAAAACCCATGAGACTTGTAGTTTTCAAAAATATTTTCATTTTTGATGAGACGCCGAATGAAAGCAGTTTAATCCGGCAACCGAAAACCCGCGATTTCCCGTAAATCCCATCGGCCCGTATAGTCGAATGTATACAAAGAAAGTAAGCAGGGAGTAAACTCATTTCCCGAACGATTTTTAAAATTATTTTTTCACCACTAAAACCCATGAGACTTGTAGTTTTCAAAAATATTTTCATTTTTGATGAGACGCCGAATGAAAGCAGTTTAATCGCCGGCAACCGAAAACCCGCGATTTCCCGTAAATCCCGGTCGGCCCGTATAGTCGAATGTATACAAAGAAAGTAAGCAGGGAGTAAACTCATTTCCCGAACGATTTTTAAAATTATTTTTTCACCACTAAAACCCATGAGACTTGTAGTTTTCAAAAATTTTTCATTTTTGATGAGACGCCGAATGAAAGCAGTTTAATCGCCGGCAACCGAAAACCCGCGATTTCCCGTAAATCCCGTATAGTCGAATGTATACAAAGAAAGTAAGCAGGGAGTAAACTCATTTCCCGAACGATTTTTAAAATTATTTTTTCACCACTAAAACCCATGAGACTTGTAGTTTTCAAAAATATTTTCATTTTTGATGAGACGCCGAATGAAAGCAGTTTAATCGCCGGCAACCGAAAACCCGCGATTTCCCGTAAATCCCGGCTCGGCCCGTATAGTCGAATGTATACAAAGAAAGTAAGCAGGGAGTAAACTCATTTCCCGAACGATTTTTAAAATTATTTTTTCACCACTAAAACCCATGAGACTTGTAGTTTTCAAAAATATTTTCATTTTTGATGAGACGCCGAATGAAAGCAGTTTAATCGCCGGCAACCGAAAACCCGCGATTTCCCGTAAATCCCATCGGCCCGTATAGTCGAATGTATACAAAGAAAGTAAGCAGGAGTAAACTCATTTCCCGAACGATTTTTAAAATTATTTTTTCACCACTAAAACCCATGAGACTTGTAGTTTTCAAAAATATTTTCATTTTTGATGAGACGCCGAATGAAAGCAGTTTAATCGCCGGCAACCGAAAACCCGCGATTTCCCGTAAATCCCGTCGGCCCTAGTCGAATGTATACAAAGAAAGTAAGCAGGGAGTAAACTCATTTCCCGAACGATTTTTAAAATTATTTTTTCACCACTAAAACCCATGAGACTTGTAGTTTTCAAAAATATTTTCATTTTTGATGAGACGCCGAATGAAAGCAGTTTAATCGCCGGCAACCGAAAACCCGCGATTTCCCGTAAATCCCGTATAGTCGAATGTATACAAAGAAAGTAAGCAGGGAGTAAACTCATTTCCCGAACGATTTTTAAAATTATTTTTTCACCACTAAAACCCATGAGACTTGTAGTTTTCAAAAATATTTTCATTTTTGATGAGACGCCGAATGAAAGCAGTTTAATCGCCGGCAACCGAAAACCCGCGATTTCCCGTAAATCCCATCGGCCCGTATAGTCGAATGTATACAAAGAAAGTAAGCAGGGAGTAAACTCATTTCCCGAACGATTTTTAAAATTATTTTTTCACCACTAAAACCCATGAGACTTGTAGTTTTCAAAAATATTTTCATTTTTGATGAGACGCCGAATGAAAGCAGTTTAATCGCCGGCAACCGAAAACCCGCGATTTCCCGTAAATCCCGGGCTCGGCCCGTATAGTCGAATGTATACAAAGAAAGTAAGCAGGGAGTAAACTCATTTCCCGAACGATTTTTAAAATTATTTTTTCACCACTAAAACCCATGAGACTTGTAGTTTTCAAAAATATTTTCATTTTTGATGAGACGCCGAATGAAAGCAGTTTAATCGCCGGCAACCGAAAACCCGCGATTTCCCGTAAATCCCGTATAGTCGAATGTATACAAAGAAAGTAAGCAGGGAGTAAACTCATTTCCCGAACGATTTTTAAAATTATTTTTTCACCACTAAAACCCATGAGACTTGTAGTTTTCAAAAATATTTTCATTTTTGATGAGACGCCGAATGAAAGCAGTTTAATCGCCGGCAACCGAAAACCCGCGATTTCCCGTAAATCCCGATCGGCCCGTATAGTCGAATGTATACAAAGAAAGTAAGCAGGGAGTAAACTCATTTCCCGAACGATTTTTAAAATTATTTTTTCACCACTAAAACCCATGAGACTTGTAGTTTTCAAAAATATTTTCATTTTTGATGAGACGCCGAATGAAAGCAGTTTAATCGCCGGCAACCGAAAACCCGCGATTTCCCGTAAATCCCGTATAGTCGAATGTATACAAAGAAAGTAAGCAGGGAGTAAACTCATTTCCCGAACGATTTTTAAAATTATTTTTTCACCACTAAAACCCATGAGACTTGTAGTTTTCAAAAATATTTTCATTTTTGATGAGACGCCGAATGAAAGCAGTTTAATCGCCGGCAACCGAAAACCCGCGATTTCCCGTAAATCCCGTATAGTCGAATGTATACAAAGAAAGTAAGCAGGGAGTAAACTCATTTCCCGAACGATTTTTAAAATTATTTTTTCACCACTAAAACCCATGAGACTTGTAGTTTTCAAAAATATTTTCATTTTTGATGAGACGCCGAATGAAAGCAGTTTAATCGCCGGCAACCGAAAACCCGCGATTTCCCGTAAATCCCGTATAGTCGAATGTATACAAAGAAAGTAAGCAGGGAGTAAACTCATTTCCCGAACGATTTTTAAAATTATTTTTTCACCACTAAAACCCATGAGACTTGTAGTTTTCAAAAATATTTTCATTTTTGATGAGACGCCGAATGAAAGCAGTTTAATCGCCGGCAACCGAAAACCCGCGATTTCCCGTAAATCCCGGATCCCGTATAGTCGAATGTATACAAAGAAAGTAAGCAGGAGTAAACTCATTTCCCGAACGATTTTTAAAATTATTTTTTCACCACTAAAACCCATGAGACTTGTAGTTTTCAAAAATATTTTCATTTTTGATGAGACGCCGAATGAAAGCAGTTTAATCGCCGGCAACCGAAAACCCGCGATTTCCCGTAAATCCCGTATAGTCGAATGTATACAAAGAAAGTAAGCAGGGAGTAAACTCATTTCCCGAACGATTTTTAAAATTATTTTTTCACCACTAAAACCCATGAGACTTGTAGTTTTCAAAAATATTTTCATTTTTGATGAGACGCCGAATGAAAGCAGTTTAATCGCCGGCAACCGAAAACCCGCGATTTCCCGTAAATCCCGTATAGTCGAATGTATACAAAGAAAGTAAGCAGGGAGTAAACTCATTTCCCGAACGATTTTTAAAATTATTTTTTCACCACTAAAACCCATGAGACTTGTAGTTTTCAAAAATATTTTCATTTTTGATGAGACGCCGAATGAAAGCAGTTTAATCGCCGGCAACCGAAAACCCGCGATTTCCCGTAAATCCCGTATAGTCGAATGTATACAAAGAAAGTAAGCAGGGAGTAAACTCATTTCCCGAACGATTTTTAAAATTATTTTTTCACCACTAAAACCCATGAGACTTGTAGTTTTCAAAAATATTTTCATTTTTGATGAGACGCCGAATGAAAGCAGTTTAATCGCCGGCAACCGAAAACCCGCGATTTCCCGTAAATCCCGTATAGTCGAATGTATACAAAGAAAGTAAGCAGGGAGTAAACTCATTTCCCGAACGATTTTTAAAATTATTTTTTCACCACTAAAACCCATGAGACTTGTAGTTTTCAAAAATATTTTCATTTTTGATGAGACGCCGAATGAAAGCAGTTTAATCGCCGGCAACCGAAAACCCGCGATTTCCCGTAAATCCCGTATAGTCGAATGTATACAAAGAAAGTAAGCAGGGAGTAAACTCATTTCCCGAACGATTTTTAAAATTATTTTTTCACCACTAAAACCCATGAGACTTGTAGTTTTCAAAAATATTTTCATTTTTGATGAGACGCCGAATGAAAGCAGTTTAATCGCCGGCAACCGAAAACCCGCGATTTCCCGTAAATCGGCCCGTATAGTCGAATGTATACAAAGAAAGTAAGCAGGGAGTAAACTCATTTCCCGAACGATTTTTAAAATTATTTTTTCACCACTAAAACCCATGAGACTTGTAGTTTTCAAAAATATTTTCATTTTTGATGAGACGCCGAATGAAAGCAGTTTAATCGCCGGCAACCGAAAACCCGCGATTTCCCGTAAATCCCGTATAGTCGAATGTATACAAAGAAAGTAAGCAGGGAGTAAACTCATTTCCCGAACGATTTTTAAAATTATTTTTTCACCACTAAAACCCATGAGACTTGTAGTTTTCAAAAATATTTTCATTTTTGATGAGACGCCGAATGAAAGCAGTTTAATCGCCGGCAACCGAAAACCCGCGATTTCCCGTAAATCCCGTATAGTCGAATGTATACAAAGAAAGTAAGCAGGGAGTAAACTCATTTCCCGAACGATTTTTAAAATTATTTTTTCACCACTAAAACCCATGAGACTTGTAGTTTTCAAAAATATTTTCATTTTTGATGAGACGCCGAATGAAAGCAGTTTAATCGCCGGCAACCGAAAACCCGCGATTTCCCGTAAATCCCGTATAGTCGAATGTATACAAAGAAAGTAAGCAGGGAGTAAACTCATTTCCCGAACGATTTTTAAAATTATTTTTTCACCACTAAAACCCATGAGACTTGTAGTTTTCAAAAATATTTTCATTTTTGATGAGACGCCGAATGAAAGCAGTTTAATCGCCGGCAACCGAAAACCCGCGATTTCCCGTAAATCCCGATCGGCCCGTATAGTCGAATGTATACAAAGAAAGTAAGCAGGGAGTAAACTCATTTCCCGAACGATTTTTAAAATTATTTTTTCACCACTAAAACCCATGAGACTTGTAGTTTTCAAAAATATTTTCATTTTTGATGAGACGCCGAATGAAAGCAGTTTAATCGCCGGCAACCGAAAACCCGCGATTTCCCGTAAATCCCGTCGGCCCTAGTCGAATGTATACAAAGAAAGTAAGCAGGGAGTAAACTCATTTCCCGAACGATTTTTAAAATTATTTTTTCACCACTAAAACCCATGAGACTTGTAGTTTTCAAAAATATTTTCATTTTTGATGAGACGCCGAATGAAAGCAGTTTAATCGCCGGCAACCGAAAACCCGCGATTTCCCGTAAATCCCGTATAGTCGAATGTATACAAAGAAAGTAAGCAGGGAGTAAACTCATTTCCCGAACGATTTTTAAAATTATTTTTTCACCACTAAAACCCATGAGACTTGTAGTTTTCAAAAATATTTTCATTTTTGATGAGACGCCGAATGAAAGCAGTTTAATCGCCGGCAACCGAAAACCCGCGATTTCCCGTAAATCCCGGATCGGCCCGTATAGTCGAATGTATACAAAGAAAGTAAGCAGGGAGTAAACTCATTTCCCGAACGATTTTTAAAATTATTTTTTCACCACTAAAACCCATGAGACTTGTAGTTTTCAAAAATATTTTCATTTTTGATGAGACGCCGAATGAAAGCAGTTTAATCGCCGGCAACCGAAAACCCGCGATTTCCCGTAAATCCCGTATAGTCGAATGTATACAAAGAAAGTAAGCAGGGAGTAAACTCATTTCCCGAACGATTTTTAAAATTATTTTTTCACCACTAAAACCCATGAGACTTGTAGTTTTCAAAAATATTTTCATTTTTGATGAGACGCCGAATGAAAGCAGTTTAATCGCCGGCAACCGAAAACCCGCGATTTCCCGTAAATCCCGTATAGTCGAATGTATACAAAGAAAGTAAGCAGGGAGTAAACTCATTTCCCGAACGATTTTTAAAATTATTTTTTCACCACTAAAACCCATGAGACTTGTAGTTTTCAAAAATATTTTCATTTTTGATGAGACGCCGAATGAAAGCAGTTTAATCGCCGGCAACCGAAAACCCGCGATTTCCCGTAAAATCCCGTATAGTCGAATGTATACAAAGAAAGTAAGCAGGGAGTAAACTCATTTCCCGAACGATTTTTAAAATTATTTTTTCACCACTAAAACCCATGAGACTTGTAGTTTTCAAAAATATTTTCATTTTTGATGAGACGCCGAATGAAAGCAGTTTAATCGCCGGCAACCGAAAACCCGCGATTTCCCGTAAATCCCGTATAGTCGAATGTATACAAAGAAAGTAAGCAGGGAGTAAACTCATTTCCCGAACGATTTTTAAAATTATTTTTTCACCACTAAAACCCATGAGACTTGTAGTTTTCAAAAATATTTTCATTTTTGATGAGACGCCGAATGAAAGCAGTTTAATCGCCGGCAACCGAAAACCCGCGATTTCCCGTAAATCCCGTATAGTCGAATGTATACAAAGAAAGTAAGCAGGGAGTAAACTCATTTCCCGAACGATTTTTAAAATTATTTTTTCACCACTAAAACCCATGAGACTTGTAGTTTTCAAAAATATTTTCATTTTTGATGAGACGCCGAATGAAAGCAGTTTAATCGCCGGCAACCGAAAACCCGCGATTTCCCGTAAATCCCGTATAGTCGAATGTATACAAAGAAAGTAAGCAGGGAGTAAACTCATTTCCCGAACGATTTTTAAAATTATTTTTTCACCACTAAAACCCATGAGACTTGTAGTTTTCAAAAATATTTTCATTTTTGATGAGACGCCGAATGAAAGCAGTTTAATCGCCGGCAACCGAAAACCCGCGATTTCCCGTAAATCCCATCCCGTATAGTCGAATGTATACAAAGAAAGTAAGCAGGGAGTAAACTCATTTCCCGAACGATTTTTAAAATTATTTTTTCACCACTAAAACCCATGAGACTTGTAGTTTTCAAAAATATTTTCATTTTTGATGAGACGCCGAATGAAAGCAGTTTAATCGCCGGCAACCGAAAACCCGCGATTTCCCGTAAATCCCGTATAGTCGAATGTATACAAAGAAAGTAAGCAGGGAGTAAACTCATTTCCCGAACGATTTTTAAAATTATTTTTTCACCACTAAAACCCATGAGACTTGTAGTTTTCAAAAATATTTTCATTTTTGATGAGACGCCGAATGAAAGCAGTTTAATCGCCGGCAACCGAAAACCCGCGATTTCCCGTAAATCCCGTATAGTCGAATGTATACAAAGAAAGTAAGCAGGGAGTAAACTCATTTCCCGAACGATTTTTAAAATTATTTTTTCACCACTAAAACCCATGAGACTTGTAGTTTTCAAAAATATTTTCATTTTTGATGAGACGCCGAATGAAAGCAGTTTAATCGCCGGCAACCGAAAACCCGCGATTTCCCGTAAATCCCGTATAGTCGAATGTATACAAAGAAAGTAAGCAGGGAGTAAACTCATTTCCCGAACGATTTTTAAAATTATTTTTTCACCACTAAAACCCATGAGACTTGTAGTTTTCAAAAATATTTTCATTTTTGATGAGACGCCGAATGAAAGCAGTTTAATCGCCGGCAACCGAAAACCCGCGATTTCCCGTAAATCCCGTATAGTCGAATGTATACAAAGAAAGTAAGCAGGGAGTAAACTCATTTCCCGAACGATTTTTAAAATTATTTTTTCACCACTAAAACCCATGAGACTTGTAGTTTTCAAAAATATTTTCATTTTTGATGAGACGCCGAATGAAAGCAGTTTAATCGCCGGCAACCGAAAACCCGCGATTTCCCGTAAATCCCGTATAGTCGAATGTATACAAAGAAAGTAAGCAGGGAGTAAACTCATTTCCCGAACGATTTTTAAAATTATTTTTTCACCACTAAAACCCATGAGACTTGTAGTTTTCAAAAATATTTTCATTTTTGATGAGACGCCGAATGAAAGCAGTTTAATCGCCGGCAACCGAAAACCCGCGATTTCCCGTAAATCCCGTATAGTCGAATGTATACAAAGAAAGTAAGCAGGAGTAAACTCATTTCCCGAACGATTTTTAAAATTATTTTTTCACCACTAAAACCCATGAGACTTGTAGTTTTCAAAAATATTTTCATTTTTGATGAGACGCCGAATGAAAGCAGTTTAATCGCCGGCAACCGAAAACCCGCGATTTCCCGTAAATCCCGTATAGTCGAATGTATACAAAGAAAGTAAGCAGGGAGTAAACTCATTTCCCGAACGATTTTTAAAATTATTTTTTCACCACTAAAACCCATGAGACTTGTAGTTTTCAAAAATATTTTCATTTTTGATGAGACGCCGAATGAAAGCAGTTTAATCGCCGGCAACCGAAAACCCGCGATTTCCCGTAAATCCCGTATAGTCGAATGTATACAAAGAAAGTAAGCAGGGAGTAAACTCATTTCCCGAACGATTTTTAAAATTATTTTTTCACCACTAAAACCCATGAGACTTGTAGTTTTCAAAAATATTTTCATTTTTGATGAGACGCCGAATGAAAGCAGTTTAATCGCCGGCAACCGAAAACCCGCGATTTCCCGTAAATCCCGTATAGTCGAATGTATACAAAGAAAGTAAGCAGGGAGTAAACTCATTTCCCGAACGATTTTTAAAATTATTTTTTCACCACTAAAACCCATGAGACTTGTAGTTTTCAAAAATATTTTCATTTTTGATGAGACGCCGAATGAAAGCAGTTTAATCGCCGGCAACCGAAAACCCGCGATTTCCCGTAAATCCCGTATAGTCGAATGTATACAAAGAAAGTAAGCAGGGAGTAAACTCATTTCCCGAACGATTTTTAAAATTATTTTTTCACCACTAAAACCCATGAGACTTGTAGTTTTCAAAAATATTTTCATTTTTGATGAGACGCCGAATGAAAGCAGTTTAATCGCCGGCAACCGAAAACCCGCGATTTCCCGTAAATCCCGTATAGTCGAATGTATACAAAGAAAGTAAGCAGGGAGTAAACTCATTTCCCGAACGATTTTTAAAATTATTTTTTCACCACTAAAACCCATGAGACTTGTAGTTTTCAAAAATATTTTCATTTTTGATGAGACGCCGAATGAAAGCAGTTTAATCGCCGGCAACCGAAAACCCGCGATTTCCCGTAAATCCGGATCGGCCCGTATAGTCGAATGTATACAAAGAAAGTAAGCAGGAGTAAACTCATTTCCCGAACGATTTTTAAAATTATTTTTTCACCACTAAAACCCATGAGACTTGTAGTTTTCAAAAATATTTTCATTTTTGATGAGACGCCGAATGAAAGCAGTTTAATCGCCGGCAACCGAAAACCCGCGATTTCCCGTAAATCCCGTATAGTCGAATGTATACAAAGAAAGTAAGCAGGGAGTAAACTCATTTCCCGAACGATTTTTAAAATTATTTTTTCACCACTAAAACCCATGAGACTTGTAGTTTTCAAAAATATTTTCATTTTTGATGAGACGCCGAATGAAAGCAGTTTAATCGCCGGCAACCGAAAACCCGCGATTTCCCGTAAATCCCGTATAGTCGAATGTATACAAAGAAAGTAAGCAGGGAGTAAACTCATTTCCCGAACGATTTTTAAAATTATTTTTTCACCACTAAAACCCATGAGACTTGTAGTTTTCAAAAATATTTTCATTTTTGATGAGACGCCGAATGAAAGCAGTTTAATCGCCGGCAACCGAAAACCCGCGATTTCCCGTAAATCCCGTATAGTCGAATGTATACAAAGAAAGTAAGCAGGGAGTAAACTCATTTCCCGAACGATTTTTAAAATTATTTTTTCACCACTAAAACCCATGAGACTTGTAGTTTTCAAAAATATTTTCATTTTTGATGAGACGCCGAATGAAAGCAGTTTAATCGCCGGCAACCGAAAACCCGCGATTTCCCTCCCGTAAATGTATACAAAGAAAGTAAGCAGGAGTAAACTCATTTCCCGAACGATTTTTAAAATTTTTTTTCACCACTAAAACCCATGAGACTTGTAGTTTTCAAAAATATTTTCATTTTTGATGAGACGCCGAATGAAAGCAGTTTAATCGCCGGCAACCGAAAACCCGCGATTTCCCGTAAATCCCGTATAGTCGAATGTATACAAAGAAAGTAAGCAGGAGTAAACTCATTTCCCGAACGATTTTTAAAATTATTTTTTCACCACTAAAACCCATGAGACTTGTAGTTTTCAAAAATATTTTCATTTTTGATGAGACGCCGAATGAAAGCAGTTTAATCGCCGGCAACCGAAAACCCGCGATTTCCCGTAAATCCCATCGGCCCGTATAGTCGAATGTATACAAAGAAAGTAAGCAGGGAGTAAACTCATTTCCCGAACGATTTTTAAAATTATTTTTTCACCACTAAAACCCATGAGACTTGTAGTTTTAAAAATATTTTCATTTTTGATGAGACGCCGAATGAAAGCAGTTTAATAGCCGGCAACCGAAAACCCGCGATTTCCCGTAAATCCCGTATAGTCGAATGTATACAAAGAAAGTAAGCAGGGAGTAAACTCATTTCCCGAACGATTTTTAAAATTATTTTTTCACCACTAAAACCCATGAGACTTGTAGTTTTCAAAAATATTTTCATTTTTGATGAGACGCCGAATGAAAGCAGTTTAATCGCCGGCAACCGAAAACCCGCGATTTCCCGTAAATCCCGTATAGTCGAATGTATACAAAGAAAGTAAGCAGGGAGTAAACTCATTTCCCGAACGATTTTTAAAATTATTTTTTCACCACTAAAACCCATGAGACTTGTAGTTTTCAAAAATATTTTCATTTTTGATGAGACGCCGAATGAAAGCAGTTTAATCGCCGGCAACCGAAAACCCGCGATTTCCCGTAAATCCCATCGGCCCGTATAGTCGAATGTATACAAAGAAAGTAAGCAGGGAGTAAACTCATTTCCCGAACGATTTTTAAAATTATTTTTTCACCACTAAAACCCATGAGACTTGTAGTTTTCAAAAATATTTTCATTTTTGATGAGACGCCGAATGAAAGCAGTTTAATCGCCGGCAACCGAAAACCCGCGATTTCCCGTAAATCCCGGATCGGCCCGTATAGTCGAATGTATACAAAGAAAGTAAGCAGGAGTAAACTCATTTCCCGAACGATTTTTAAAATTATTTTTTCACCACTAAAACCCATGAGACTTGTAGTTTTCAAAAATATTTTCATTTTTGATGAGACGCCGAATGAAAGCAGTTTAATCGCCGGCAACCGAAAACCCGCGATTTCCCGTAAATCCCGTATAGTCGAATGTATACAAAGAAAGTAAGCAGGGAGTAAACTCATTTCCCGAACGATTTTTAAAATTATTTTTTCACCACTAAAACCCATGAGACTTGTAGTTTTCAAAAATATTTTCATTTTTGATGAGACGCCGAATGAAAGCAGTTTAATCGCCGGCAACCGAAAACCCGCGATTTCCCGTAAATCCCGTATAGTCGAATGTATACAAAGAAAGTAAGCAGGGAGTAAACTCATTTCCCGAACGATTTTTAAAATTATTTTTTCACCACTAAAACCCATGAGACTTGTAGTTTTCAAAAATATTTTCATTTTTGATGAGACGCCGAATGAAAGCAGTTTAATCGCCGGCAACCGAAAACCCGCGATTTCCCGTAAATCCCATCCCGTATAGTCGAATGTATACAAAGAAAGTAAGCAGGGAGTAAACTCATTTCCCGAACGATTTTTAAAATTATTTTTTCACCACTAAAACCCATGAGACTTGTAGTTTTCAAAAATATTTTCATTTTTGATGAGACGCCGAATGAAAGCAGTTTAATCGCCGGCAACCGAAAACCCGCGATTTCCCGTAAATCCCGTATAGTCGAATGTATACAAAGAAAGTAAGCAGGGAGTAAACTCATTTCCCGAACGATTTTTAAAATTATTTTTTCACCACTAAAACCCATGAGACTTGTAGTTTTCAAAAATATTTTCATTTTTGATGAGACGCCGAATGAAAGCAGTTTAATCGCCGGCAACCGAAAACCCGCGATTTCCCGTAAATCCCGGATCGGCCCGTATAGTCGAATGTATACAAAGAAAGTAAGCAGGAGTAAACTCATTTCCCGAACGATTTTTAAAATTATTTTTTCACCACTAAAACCCATGAGACTTGTAGTTTTCAAAAATATTTTCATTTTTGATGAGACGCCGAATGAAAGCAGTTTAATCGCCGGCAACCGAAAACCCGCGATTTCCCGTAAATCCCGTATAGTCGAATGTATACAAAGAAAGTAAGCAGGGAGTAAACTCATTTCCCGAACGATTTTTAAAATTATTTTTTCACCACTAAAACCCATGAGACTTGTAGTTTTCAAAAATATTTTCATTTTTGATGAGACGCCGAATGAAAGCAGTTTAATCGCCGGCAACCGAAAACCCGCGATTTCCCGTAAATCCCGTATAGTCGAATGTATACAAAGAAAGTAAGCAGGAGTAAACTCATTTCCCGAACGATTTTTAAAATTATTTTTTCACCACTAAAACCCATGAGACTTGTAGTTTTCAAAAATATTTTCATTTTTGATGAGACGCCGAATGAAAGCAGTTTAATCGCCGGCAACCGAAAACCCGCGATTTCCCGTAAATATCGGCCCGTATAGTCGAATGTATACAAAGAAAGTAAGCAGGAGTAAACTCATTTCCCGAACGATTTTTAAAATTATTTTTTCACCACTAAAACCCATGAGACTTGTAGTTTTCAAAAATATTTTCATTTTTGATGAGACGCCGAATGAAAGCAGTTTAATCGCCGGCAACCGAAAACCCGCGATTTCCCGTAAATCCCGGGATCGGCCCGTATAGTCGAATGTATACAAAGAAAGTAAGCAGGGAGTAAACTCATTTCCCGAACGATTTTTAAAATTATTTTTTCACCACTAAAACCCATGAGACTTGTAGTTTTCAAAAATATTTTCATTTTTGATGAGACGCCGAATGAAAGCAGTTTAATCGCCGGCAACCGAAAACCCGCGATTTCCCGTAAATCCCGTATAGTCGAATGTATACAAAGAAAGTAAGCAGGAGTAAACTCATTTCCCGAACGATTTTTAAAATTATTTTTTCACCACTAAAACCCATGAGACTTGTAGTTTTCAAAAATATTTTCATTTTTGATGAGACGCCGAATGAAAGCAGTTTAATCGCCGGCAACCGAAAACCCGCGATTTCCCGTAAATCCCGTATAGTCGAATGTATACAAAGAAAGTAAGCAGGAGTAAACTCATTTCCCGAACGATTTTTAAAATTATTTTTTCACCACTAAAACCCATGAGACTTGTAGTTTTCAAAAATATTTTCATTTTTGATGAGACGCCGAATGAAAGCAGTTTAATCGCCGGCAACCGAAAACCCGCGATTTCCCGTAAATCCCGGATCGGCCCGTATAGTCGAATGTATACAAAGAAAGTAAGCAGGGAGTAAACTCATTTCCCGAACGATTTTTAAAATTATTTTTTCACCACTAAAACCCATGAGACTTGTAGTTTTCAAAAATATTTTCATTTTTGATGAGACGCCGAATGAAAGCAGTTTAATCGCCGGCAACCGAAAACCCGCGATTTCCCGTAAATCCCGTATAGTCGAATGTATACAAAGAAAGTAAGCAGGAGTAAACTCATTTCCCGAACGATTTTTAAAATTATTTTTTCACCACTAAAACCCATGAGACTTGTAGTTTTCAAAAATATTTTCATTTTTGATGAGACGCCGAATGAAAGCAGTTTAATCGCCGGCAACCGAAAACCCGCGATTTCCCGTAATGTATACAAAGAAAGTAAGCAGGGAGTAAACTCATTTCCCGAACGATTTTTAAAATTATTTTTTCACCACTAAAACCCATGAGACTTGTAGTTTTCAAAAATATTTTCATTTTTGATGAGACGCCGAATGAAAGCAGTTTAATCGCCGGCAACCGAAAACCCGCGATTTCCCGTAAATCCCGTATAGTCGAATGTATACAAAGAAAGTAAGCAGGAGTAAACTCATTTCCCGAACGATTTTTAAAATTATTTTTTCACCACTAAAACCCATGAGACTTGTAGTTTTCAAAAATATTTTCATTTTTGATGAGACGCCGAATGAAAGCAGTTTAATCGCCGGCAACCGAAAACCCGCGATTTCCCGTAAATCCCATCCCGTATAGTCGAATGTATACAAAGAAAGTAAGCAGGAGTAAACTCATTTCCCGAACGATTTTTAAAATTATTTTTTCACCACTAAAACCCATGAGACTTGTAGTTTTCAAAAATATTTCATTTTTGATGAGACGCCGAATGAAAGCAGTTTAATCGCCGGCAACCGAAAACCCGCGATTTCCCGTAAATCCCGTATAGTCGAATGTATACAAAGAAAGTAAGCAGGGAGTAAACTCATTTCCCGAACGATTTTTAAAATTATTTTTTCACCACTAAAACCCATGAGACTTGTAGTTTTCAAAAATATTTTCATTTTTGATGAGACCGAATGAAAGCAGTTTAATCGCCGGCAACCGAAAACCCGCGATTTCCCGTAAATCCCGTATAGTCGAATGTATACAAAGAAAGTAAGCAGGAGTAAACTCATTTCCCGAACGATTTTTAAAATTATTTTTTCACCACTAAAACCCATGAGACTTGTAGTTTTCAAAAATATTTTCATTTTTGATGAGACGCCGAATGAAAGCAGTTTAATCGCCGGCAACCGAAAACCCGCGATTTCCCGTAAATCCCGGGATCGGCCCGTATAGTCGAATGTATACAAAGAAAGTAAGCAGGGAGTAAACTCATTTCCCGAACGATTTTTAAAATTATTTTTTCACCACTAAAACCCATGAGACTTGTAGTTTTCAAAAATATTTTCATTTTTGATGAGACGCCGAATGAAAGCAGTTTAATCGCCGGCAACCGAAAACCCGCGATTTCCCGTAAATCCCGGGATCGGCCCGTATAGTCGAATGTATACAAAGAAAGTAAGCAGGCAGTAAACTCATTTCCCGAACGATTTTTAAAATTATTTTTTCACCACTAAAACCCATGAGACTTGTAGTTTTCAAAAATTTTTCATTTTTGATGAGACGCCGAATGAAAGCAGTTTAATCGCCGGCAACCGAAAACCGCGATTTCCCGTAAATCCCGGGATCGGCCCGTATAGTCGAATGTATACAAAGAAAGTAAGCAGG
>JASGCC010002818.1:0-26551 GCA_030067915.1 Hydractinia echinata
CTTACACGTAAATCACGTGCTTCCACGTGCCTGCGCAGGTTACCATCGGTCTATTCCTTCCACACTCAATGGACTACGACGTCCCAAGTCGTTTTCCATTGCGCCATAGCCTTACAACACCGTCAACTACGTGTACAGACCTCTAAAGGCTGTTATATGGCCTTTTGCCGCCTAATAAAGGCCTTACACGTAAATCACGTGGTTCCACGTGACTGCGCAGGTTACCATCGGTCTATTCCTTCCACACTCAATGGACTACGACGTCCCAAGTCGTTTTCCATTGCGCCATAGCCTTACAACACCGTCAACCACGTGTACAGGCCTCTAAATGCTGTTATATGGCCTTTTGCCGCCTAATAAAGGCCTTACACGTAAATCACGTGGTTCCACGTGCCTGCGCAGGTTACCATCGGTCTATTCCTTCCACACTCAATGGACTACGACGTCCCAAGTCGTTTTCCATTGCGCCATAGCCTTACAACACCGTCAACCACGTGTACAGGCCTCTAAATGCTGTTATATGGCCTTTTGCCGCCTAATAAAGGCCTTACACGTAAATCACGTGGTTCCACGTGCCTGCGCAGGTTACCATCGGTCTATTCCTTCCACACTCAATGGACTACGACGTCCCAAGTCGTTTTCCATTGCGCCATAGCCTTACAACACCGTCAACTACGTGTACAGGCCTCTAAATGCTGTTATATGGCCTTTTGCCGCCTAATAAAGGCCTTACACGTAAATCACGTGGTTCCACGTGCCTGCGCAGGTTACCATCGGTCTATTCCTTCCACACTCAATGGACTACGACGTCCCAAGTCGTTTTCCATTGCGCCATAGCCTTACAACACCGTCAACTACGTGTACAGGCCTCTAAAGGCTGTTATATGGCCTTTTGCCGCCTAATAAAGGCCTTACACGTAAATCACGTGGTTCCACGTGCCTGCGCAGGTTACCATCGGTCTATTCCTTCCACACTCAATGGACTACGACGTCCCAAGTCGTTTTCCATTGCGCCATAGCCTTACAACACCGTCAACTACGTGTACAGGCCTCTAAATGCTGTTATATGGCCTTTTGCCGCCTAATAAAGGCCTTACACGTAAATCACGTGGTTCCACGTGCCTGCGCAGGTTACCATCGGTCTATTCCTTCCACACTCAATGGACTACGACGTCCCAAGTCGTTTTCCATTGCGCCATAGCCTTACAACACCGTCAACCACGTGTACAGGCCTCTAAATGCTGTTATATGGCCTTTTGCCGCCTAATAAAGGCCTTACACGTAAATCACGTGGTTCCACGTGCCTGCGCAGGTTACCATCGGTCTATTCCTTCCACACTCAATGGACTACGACGTCCCAAGTCGTTTTCCATTGCGCCATAGCCTTACAACACCGTCAACTACGTGTACAGGCCTCTAAATGCTGTTATATGGCCTTTTGCCGCCTAATAAAGGCCTTACACGTAAATCACGTGGTTCCACGTGACTGCGCAGGTTACCATCGGTCTATTCCTTCCACACTCAATGGACTACGACGTCCCAAGTCGTTTTCCATTGCGCCATAGCCTTACAACACCGTCAACTACGTGTACAGGCCTCTAAATGCTGTTATATGGCCTTTTGCCGCCTAATAAAGGCCTTACACGTAAATCACGTGGTTCCACGTGCCTGCGCAGGTTACCATCGGTCTATTCCTTCCACACTCAATGGACTACGACGTCCCAAGTCGTTTTCCATTGCGCCATAGCCTTACAACACCGTCAACTACGTGTACAGGCCTCTAAATGCTGTTATATGGCCTTTTGCCGCCTAATAAAGGCCTTACACGTAAATCACGTGGTTCCACGTGCCTGCGCAGGTTACCATCGGTCTATTCCTTCCACACTCAATGGACTACGACGTCCCAAGTCGTTTTCCATTGCGCCATAGCCTTACAACACCGTCAACTACGTGTACAGGCCTCTAAAGGCTGTTATATGGCCTTTTGCCGCCTAATAAAGGCCTTACACGTAAATCACGTGCTTCCACGTGCCTGCGCAGGTTACCATCGGTCTATTCCTTCCACACTCAATGGACTACGACGTCCCAAGTCGTTTTCCATTGCGCCATAGCCTTACAACACCGTCAACTACGTGTACAGGCCTCTAAATGCTGTTATATGGCCTTTTGCCGCCTAATAAAGGCCTTACACGTAAATCACGTGGTTCCACGTGCCTGCGCAGGTTACCATCGGTCTATTCCTTCCACACTCAATGGACTACGACGTCCCAAGTCGTTTTCCATTGCGCCATAGCCTTACAACACCGTCAACCACGTGTACAGGCCTCTAAATGCTGTTATATGGCCTTTTGCCGCCTAATAAAGGCCTTACACGTAAATCACGTGGTTCCACGTGCCTGCGCAGGTTACCATCGGTCTATTCCTTCCACACTCAATGGACTACGACGTCCCAAGTCGTTTTCCATTGCGCCATAGCCTTACAACACCGTCAACTACGTGTACAGGCCTCTAAATGCTGTTATATGGCCTTTTGCCGCCTAATAAAGGCCTTACACGTAAATCACGTGCTTCCACGTGCCTGCGCAGGTTACCATCGGTCTATTCCTTCCACACTCAATGGACTACGACGTCCCAAGTCGTTTTCCATTGCGCCATAGCCTTACAACACCGTCAACTACGTGTACAGGCCTCTAAAGGCTGTTATATGGCCTTTTGCCGCCTAATAAAGGCCTTACACGTAAATCACGTGGTTCCACGTGCCTGCGCAGGTTACCATCGGTCTATTCCTTCCACACTCAATGGACTACGACGTCCCAAGTCGTTTTCCATTGCGCCATAGCCTTACAACACCGTCAACTACGTGTACAGGCCTCTAAATGCTGTTATATGGCCTTTTGCCGCCTAATAAAGGCCTTACACGTAAATCACGTGGTTCCACGTGCCTGCGCAGGTTACCATCGGTCTATTCCTTCCACACTCAATGGACTACGACGTCCCAAGTCGTTTTCCATTGCGCCATAGCCTTACAACACCGTCAACTACGTGTACAGGCCTCTAAAGGCTGTTATATGGCCTTTTGCCGCCTAATAAAGGCCTTACACGTAAATCACGTGGTTCCACGTGCCTGCGCAGGTTACCATCGGTCTATTCCTTCCACACTCAATGGACTACGACGTCCCAAGTCGTTTTCCATTGCGCCATAGCCTTACAACACCGTCAACTACGTGTACAGGCCTCTAAATGCTGTTATATGGCCTTTTGCCGCCTAATAAAGGCCTTACACGTAAATCACGTGGTTCCACGTGCCTGCGCAGGTTACCATCGGTCTATTCCTTCCACACTCAATGGACTACGACGTCCCAAGTCGTTTTCCATTGCGCCATAGCCTTACAACACCGTCAACTACGTGTACAGGCCTCTAAATGCTGTTATATGGCCTTTTGCCGCCTAATAAAGGCCTTACACGTAAATCACGTGCTTCCACGTGCCTGCGCAGGTTACCATCGGTCTATTCCTTCCACACTCAATGGACTACGACGTCCCAAGTCGTTTTCCATTGCGCCATAGCCTTACAACACCGTCAACTACGTGTACAGGCCTCTAAAGGCTGTTATATGGCCTTTTGCCGCCTAATAAAGGCCTTACACGTAAATCACGTGGTTCCACGTGCCTGCGCAGGTTACCATCGGTCTATTCCTTCCACACTCAATGGACTACGACGTCCCAAGTCGTTTTCCATTGCGCCATAGCCTTACAACACCGTCAACTACGTGTACAGGCCTCTAAATGCTGTTATATGGCCTTTTGCCGCCTAATAAAGGCCTTACACGTAAATCACGTGGTTCCACGTGCCTGCGCAGGTTACCATCGGTCTATTCCTTCCACACTCAATGGACTACGACGTCCCAAGTCGTTTTCCATTGCGCCATAGCCTTACAACACCGTCAACTACGTGTACAGGCCTCTAAATGCTGTTATATGGCCTTTTGCCGCCTAATAAAGGCCTTACACGTAAATCACGTGGTTCCACGTGCCTGCGCAGGTTACCATCGGTCTATTCCTTCCACACTCAATGGACTACGACGTCCCAAGTCGTTTTCCATTGCGCCATAGCCTTACAACACCGTCAACTACGTGTACAGGCCTCTAAATGCTGTTATATGGCCTTTTGCCGCCTAATAAAGGCCTTACACGTAAATCACGTGGTTCCACGTGCCTGCGCAGGTTACCATCGGTCTATTCCTTCCACACTCAATGGACTACGACGTCCCAAGTCGTTTTCCATTGCGCCATAGCCTTACAACACCGTCAACTACGTGTACAGGCCTCTAAAGGCTGTTATATGGCCTTTTGCCGCCTAATAAAGGCCTTACACGTAAATCACGTGGTTCCACGTGCCTGCGCAGGTTACCATCGGTCTATTCCTTCCACACTCAATGGACTACGACGTCCCAAGTCGTTTTCCATTGCGCCATAGCCTTACAACACCGTCAACTACGTGTACAGGCCTCTAAATGCTGTTATATGGCCTTTTGCCGCCTAATAAAGGCCTTACACGTAAATCACGTGGTTCCACGTGCCTGCGCAGGTTACCATCGGTCTATTCCTTCCACACTCAATGGACTACGACGTCCCAAGTCGTTTTCCATTGCGCCATAGCCTTACAACACCGTCAACTACGTGTACAGGCCTCTAAATGCTGTTATATGGCCTTTTGCCGCCTAATAAAGGCCTTACACGTAAATCACGTGGTTCCACGTGCCTGCGCAGGTTACCATCGGTCTATTCCTTCCACACTCAATGGACTACGACGTCCCAAGTCGTTTTCCATTGCGCCATAGCCTTACAACACCGTCAACTACGTGTACAGGCCTCTAAATGCTGTTATATGGCCTTTTGCCGCCTAATAAAGGCCTTACACGTAAATCACGTGGTTCCACGTGCCTGCGCAGGTTACCATCGGTCTATTCCTTCCACACTCAATGGACTACGACGTCCCAAGTCGTTTTCCATTGCGCCATAGCCTTACAACACCGTCAACTACGTGTACAGGCCTCTAAATGCTGTTATATGGCCTTTTGCCGCCTAATAAAGGCCTTACACGTAAATCACGTGCTTCCACGTGCCTGCGCAGGTTACCATCGGTCTATTCCTTCCACACTCAATGGACTACGACGTCCCAAGTCGTTTTCCATTGCGCCATAGCCTTACAACACCGTCAACTACGTGTACAGGCCTCTAAATGCTGTTATATGGCCTTTTGCCGCCTAATAAAGGCCTTACACGTAAATCACGTGGTTCCACGTGCCTGCGCAGGTTACCATCGGTCTATTCCTTCCACACTCAATGGACTACGACGTCCCAAGTCGTTTTCCATTGCGCCATAGCCTTACAACACCGTCAACTACGTGTACAGGCCTCTAAATGCTGTTATATGGCCTTTTGCCGCCTAATAAAGGCCTTACACGTAAATCACGTGGTTCCACGTGCCTGCGCAGGTTACCATCGGTCTATTCCTTCCACACTCAATGGACTACGACGTCCCAAGTCGTTTTCCATTGCGCCATAGCCTTACAACACCGTCAACTACGTGTACAGGCCTCTAAATGCTGTTATATGGCCTTTTGCCGCCTAATAAAGGCCTTACACGTAAATCACGTGGTTCCACGTGACTGCGCAGGTTACCATCGGTCTATTCCTTCCACACTCAATGGACTACGACGTCCCAAGTCGTTTTCCATTGCGCCATAGCCTTACAACACCGTCAACTACGTGTACAGGCCTCTAAATGCTGTTATATGGCCTTTTGCCGCCTAATAAAGGCCTTACACGTAAATCACGTGGTTCCACGTGCCTGCGCAGGTTACCATCGGTCTATTCCTTCCACACTCAATGGACTACGACGTCCCAAGTCGTTTTCCATTGCGCCATAGCCTTACAACACCGTCAACTACGTGTACAGGCCTCTAAATGCTGTTATATGGCCTTTTGCCGCCTAATAAAGGCCTTACACGTAAATCACGTGGTTCCACGTGACTGCGCAGGTTACCATCGGTCTATTCCTTCCACACTCAATGGACTACGACGTCCCAAGTCGTTTTCCATTGCGCCATAGCCTTACAACACCGTCAACTACGTGTACAGGCCTCTAAATGCTGTTATATGGCCTTTTGCCGCCTAATAAAGGCCTTACACGTAAATCACGTGGTTCCACGTGCCTGCGCAGGTTACCATCGGTCTATTCCTTCCACACTCAATGGACTACGACGTCCCAAGTCGTTTTCCATTGCGCCATAGCCTTACAACACCGTCAACTACGTGTACAGGCCTCTAAAGGCTGTTATATGGCCTTTTGCCGCCTAATAAAGGCCTTACACGTAAATCACGTGCTTCCACGTGCCTGCGCAGGTTACCATCGGTCTATTCCTTCCACACTCAATGGACTACGACGTCCCAAGTCGTTTTCCATTGCGCCATAGCCTTACAACACCGTCAACTACGTGTACAGGCCTCTAAATGCTGTTATATGGCCTTTTGCCGCCTAATAAAGGCCTTACACGTAAATCACGTGGTTCCACGTGACTGCGCAGGTTACCATCGGTCTATTCCTTCCACACTCAATGGACTACGACGTCCCAAGTCGTTTTCCATTGCGCCATAGCCTTACAACACCGTCAACTACGTGTACAGGCCTCTAAATGCTGTTATATGGCCTTTTGCCGCCTAATAAAGGCCTTACACGTAAATCACGTGGTTCCACGTGCCTGCGCAGGTTACCATCGGTCTATTCCTTCCACACTCAATGGACTACGACGTCCCAAGTCGTTTTCCATTGCGCCATAGCCTTACAACACCGTCAACTACGTGTACAGGCCTCTAAATGCTGTTATATGGCCTTTTGCCGCCTAATAAAGGCCTTACACGTAAATCACGTGGTTCCACGTGCCTGCGCAGGTTACCATCGGTCTATTCCTTCCACACTCAATGGACTACGACGTCCCAAGTCGTTTTCCATTGCGCCATAGCCTTACAACACCGTCAACTACGTGTACAGGCCTCTAAAGGCTGTTATATGGCCTTTTGCCGCCTAATAAAGGCCTTACACGTAAATCACGTGGTTCCACGTGCCTGCGCAGGTTACCATCGGTCTATTCCTTCCACACTCAATGGACTACGACGTCCCAAGTCGTTTTCCATTGCGCCATAGCCTTACAACACCGTCAACTACGTGTACAGGCCTCTAAAGGCTGTTATATGGCCTTTTGCCGCCTAATAAAGGCCTTACACGTAAATCACGTGGTTCCACGTGCCTGCGCAGGTTACCATCGGTCTATTCCTTCCACACTCAATGGACTACGACGTCCCAAGTCGTTTTCCATTGCGCCATAGCCTTACAACACCGTCAACTACGTGTACAGGCCTCTAAATGCTGTTATATGGCCTTTTGCCGCCTAATAAAGGCCTTACACGTAAATCACGTGGTTCCACGTGCCTGCGCAGGTTACCATCGGTCTATTCCTTCCACACTCAATGGACTACGACGTCCCAAGTCGTTTTCCATTGCGCCATAGCCTTACAACACCGTCAACTACGTGTACAGGCCTCTAAAGGCTGTTATATGGCCTTTTGCCGCCTAATAAAGGCCTTACACGTAAATCACGTGGTTCCACGTGCCTGCGCAGGTTACCATCGGTCTATTCCTTCCACACTCAATGGACTACGACGTCCCAAGTCGTTTTCCATTGCGCCATAGCCTTACAACACCGTCAACTACGTGTACAGGCCTCTAAATGCTGTTATATGGCCTTTTGCCGCCTAATAAAGGCCTTACACGTAAATCACGTGGTTCCACGTGCCTGCGCAGGTTACCATCGGTCTATTCCTTCCACACTCAATGGACTACGACGTCCCAAGTCGTTTTCCATTGCGCCATAGCCTTACAACACCGTCAACTACGTGTACAGGCCTCTAAAGGCTGTTATATGGCCTTTTGCCGCCTAATAAAGGCCTTACACGTAAATCACGTGGTTCCACGTGCCTGCGCAGGTTACCATCGGTCTATTCCTTCCACACTCAATGGACTACGACGTCCCAAGTCGTTTTCCATTGCGCCATAGCCTTACAACACCGTCAACTACGTGTACAGGCCTCTAAATGCTGTTATATGGCCTTTTGCCGCCTAATAAAGGCCTTACACGTAAATCACGTGGTTCCACGTGCCTGCGCAGGTTACCATCGGTCTATTCCTTCCACACTCAATGGACTACGACGTCCCAAGTCGTTTTCCATTGCGCCATAGCCTTACAACACCGTCAACTACGTGTACAGGCCTCTAAATGCTGTTATATGGCCTTTTGCCGCCTAATAAAGGCCTTACACGTAAATCACGTGGTTCCACGTGCCTGCGCAGGTTACCATCGGTCTATTCCTTCCACACTCAATGGACTACGACGTCCCAAGTCGTTTTCCATTGCGCCATAGCCTTACAACACCGTCAACTACGTGTACAGGCCTCTAAATGCTGTTATATGGCCTTTTGCCGCCTAATAAAGGCCTTACACGTAAATCACGTGGTTCCACGTGACTGCGCAGGTTACCATCGGTCTATTCCTTCCACACTCAATGGACTACGACGTCCCAAGTCGTTTTCCATTGCGCCATAGCCTTACAACACCGTCAACCACGTGTACAGGCCTCTAAATGCTGTTATATGGCCTTTTGCCGCCTAATAAAGGCCTTACACGTAAATCACGTGCTTCCACGTGCCTGCGCAGGTTACCATCGGTCTATTCCTTCCACACTCAATGGACTACGACGTCCCAAGTCGTTTTCCATTGCGCCATAGCCTTACAACACCGTCAACTACGTGTACAGGCCTCTAAATGCTGTTATATGGCCTTTTGCCGCCTAATAAAGGCCTTACACGTAAATCACGTGGTTCCACGTGCCTGCGCAGGTTACCATCGGTCTATTCCTTCCACACTCAATGGACTACGACGTCCCAAGTCGTTTTCCATTGCGCCATAGCCTTACAACACCGTCAACTACGTGTACAGGCCTCTAAAGGCTGTTATATGGCCTTTTGCCGCCTAATAAAGGCCTTACACGTAAATCACGTGGTTCCACGTGCCTGCGCAGGTTACCATCGGTCTATTCCTTCCACACTCAATGGACTACGACGTCCCAAGTCGTTTTCCATTGCGCCATAGCCTTACAACACCGTCAACTACGTGTACAGGCCTCTAAAGGCTGTTATATGGCCTTTTGCCGCCTAATAAAGGCCTTACACGTAAATCACGTGGTTCCACGTGCCTGCGCAGGTTACCATCGGTCTATTCCTTCCACACTCAATGGACTACGACGTCCCAAGTCGTTTTCCATTGCGCCATAGCCTTACAACACCGTCAACTACGTGTACAGGCCTCTAAATGCTGTTATATGGCCTTTTGCCGCCTAATAAAGGCCTTACACGTAAATCACGTGGTTCCACGTGACTGCGCAGGTTACCATCGGTCTATTCCTTCCACACTCAATGGACTACGACGTCCCAAGTCGTTTTCCATTGCGCCATAGCCTTACAACACCGTCAACCACGTGTACAGGCCTCTAAATGCTGTTATATGGCCTTTTGCCGCCTAATAAAGGCCTTACACGTAAATCACGTGGTTCCACGTGCCTGCGCAGGTTACCATCGGTCTATTCCTTCCACACTCAATGGACTACGACGTCCCAAGTCGTTTTCCATTGCGCCATAGCCTTACAACACCGTCAACTACGTGTACAGGCCTCTAAATGCTGTTATATGGCCTTTTGCCGCCTAATAAAGGCCTTACACGTAAATCACGTGGTTCCACGTGCCTGCGCAGGTTACCATCGGTCTATTCCTTCCACACTCAATGGACTACGACGTCCCAAGTCGTTTTCCATTGCGCCATAGCCTTACAACACCGTCAACTACGTGTACAGGCCTCTAAATGCTGTTATATGGCCTTTTGCCGCCTAATAAAGGCCTTACACGTAAATCACGTGCTTCCACGTGCCTGCGCAGGTTACCATCGGTCTATTCCTTCCACACTCAATGGACTACGACGTCCCAAGTCGTTTTCCATTGCGCCATAGCCTTACAACACCGTCAACTACGTGTACAGGCCTCTAAATGCTGTTATATGGCCTTTTGCCGCCTAATAAAGGCCTTACACGTAAATCACGTGGTTCCACGTGCCTGCGCAGGTTACCATCGGTCTATTCCTTCCACACTCAATGGACTACGACGTCCCAAGTCGTTTTCCATTGCGCCATAGCCTTACAACACCGTCAACTACGTGTACAGGCCTCTAAATGCTGTTATATGGCCTTTTGCCGCCTAATAAAGGCCTTACACGTAAATCACGTGGTTCCACGTGCCTGCGCAGGTTACCATCGGTCTATTCCTTCCACACTCAATGGACTACGACGTCCCAAGTCGTTTTCCATTGCGCCATAGCCTTACAACACCGTCAACTACGTGTACAGGCCTCTAAATGCTGTTATATGGCCTTTTGCCGCCTAATAAAGGCCTTACACGTAAATCACGTGGTTCCACGTGCCTGCGCAGGTTACCATCGGTCTATTCCTTCCACACTCAATGGACTACGACGTCCCAAGTCGTTTTCCATTGCGCCATAGCCTTACAACACCGTCAACTACGTGTACAGGCCTCTAAATGCTGTTATATGGCCTTTTGCCGCCTAATAAAGGCCTTACACGTAAATCACGTGGTTCCACGTGCCTGCGCAGGTTACCATCGGTCTATTCCTTCCACACTCAATGGACTACGACGTCCCAAGTCGTTTTCCATTGCGCCATAGCCTTACAACACCGTCAACTACGTGTACAGGCCTCTAAATGCTGTTATATGGCCTTTTGCCGCCTAATAAAGGCCTTACACGTAAATCACGTGGTTCCACGTGCCTGCGCAGGTTACCATCGGTCTATTCCTTCCACACTCAATGGACTACGACGTCCCAAGTCGTTTTCCATTGCGCCATAGCCTTACAACACCGTCAACTACGTGTACAGGCCTCTAAATGCTGTTATATGGCCTTTTGCCGCCTAATAAAGGCCTTACACGTAAATCACGTGGTTCCACGTGCCTGCGCAGGTTACCATCGGTCTATTCCTTCCACACTCAATGGACTACGACGTCCCAAGTCGTTTTCCATTGCGCCATAGCCTTACAACACCGTCAACTACGTGTACAGGCCTCTAAATGCTGTTATATGGCCTTTTGCCGCCTAATAAAGGCCTTACACGTAAATCACGTGGTTCCACGTGCCTGCGCAGGTTACCATCGGTCTATTCCTTCCACACTCAATGGACTACGACGTCCCAAGTCGTTTTCCATTGCGCCATAGCCTTACAACACCGTCAACTACGTGTACAGGCCTCTAAATGCTGTTATATGGCCTTTTGCCGCCTAATAAAGGCCTTACACGTAAATCACGTGGTTCCACGTGCCTGCGCAGGTTACCATCGGTCTATTCCTTCCACACTCAATGGACTACGACGTCCCAAGTCGTTTTCCATTGCGCCATAGCCTTACAACACCGTCAACTACGTGTACAGGCCTCTAAAGGCTGTTATATGGCCTTTTGCCGCCTAATAAAGGCCTTACACGTAAATCACGTGGTTCCACGTGCCTGCGCAGGTTACCATCGGTCTATTCCTTCCACACTCAATGGACTACGACGTCCCAAGTCGTTTTCCATTGCGCCATAGCCTTACAACACCGTCAACTACGTGTACAGGCCTCTAAATGCTGTTATATGGCCTTTTGCCGCCTAATAAAGGCCTTACACGTAAATCACGTGGTTCCACGTGCCTGCGCAGGTTACCATCGGTCTATTCCTTCCACACTCAATGGACTACGACGTCCCAAGTCGTTTTCCATTGCGCCATAGCCTTACAACACCGTCAACCACGTGTACAGGCCTCTAAATGCTGTTATATGGCCTTTTGCCGCCTAATAAAGGCCTTACACGTAAATCACGTGGTTCCACGTGCCTGCGCAGGTTACCATCGGTCTATTCCTTCCACACTCAATGGACTACGACGTCCCAAGTCGTTTTCCATTGCGCCATAGCCTTACAACACCGTCAACTACGTGTACAGGCCTCTAAATGCTGTTATATGGCCTTTTGCCGCCTAATAAAGGCCTTACACGTAAATCACGTGGTTCCACGTGCCTGCGCAGGTTACCATCGGTCTATTCCTTCCACACTCAATGGACTACGACGTCCCAAGTCGTTTTCCATTGCGCCATAGCCTTACAACACCGTCAACTACGTGTACAGGCCTCTAAATGCTGTTATATGGCCTTTTGCCGCCTAATAAAGGCCTTACACGTAAATCACGTGGTTCCACGTGCCTGCGCAGGTTACCATCGGTCTATTCCTTCCACACTCAATGGACTACGACGTCCCAAGTCGTTTTCCATTGCGCCATAGCCTTACAACACCGTCAACTACGTGTACAGGCCTCTAAATGCTGTTATATGGCCTTTTGCCGCCTAATAAAGGCCTTACACGTAAATCACGTGGTTCCACGTGCCTGCGCAGGTTACCATCGGTCTATTCCTTCCACACTCAATGGACTACGACGTCCCAAGTCGTTTTCCATTGCGCCATAGCCTTACAACACCGTCAACTACGTGTACAGGCCTCTAAAGGCTGTTATATGGCCTTTTGCCGCCTAATAAAGGCCTTACACGTAAATCACGTGGTTCCACGTGCCTGCGCAGGTTACCATCGGTCTATTCCTTCCACACTCAATGGACTACGACGTCCCAAGTCGTTTTCCATTGCGCCATAGCCTTACAACACCGTCAACTACGTGTACAGGCCTCTAAATGCTGTTATATGGCCTTTTGCCGCCTAATAAAGGCCTTACACGTAAATCACGTGTTCCACGTGCCTGCGCAGGTTACCATCGGTCTATTCCTTCCACACTCAATGGACTACGACGTCCCAAGTCGTTTTCCATTGCGCCATAGCCTTACAACACCGTCAACTACGTGTACAGGCCTCTAAAGGCTGTTATATGGCCTTTTGCCGCCTAATAAAGGCCTTACACGTAAATCACGTGGTTCCACGTGCCTGCGCAGGTTACCATCGGTCTATTCCTTCCACACTCAATGGACTACGACGTCCCAAGTCGTTTTCCATTGCGCCATAGCCTTACAACACCGTCAACTACGTGTACAGGCCTCTAAATGCTGTTATATGGCCTTTTGCCGCCTAATAAAGGCCTTACACGTAAATCACGTGGTTCCACGTGCCTGCGCAGGTTACCATCGGTCTATTCCTTCCACACTCAATGGACTACGACGTCCCAAGTCGTTTTCCATTGCGCCATAGCCTTACAACACCGTCAACTACGTGTACAGGCCTCTAAATGCTGTTATATGGCCTTTTGCCGCCTAATAAAGGCCTTACACGTAAATCACGTGGTTCCACGTGCCTGCGCAGGTTACCATCGGTCTATTCCTTCCACACTCAATGGACTACGACGTCCCAAGTCGTTTTCCATTGCGCCATAGCCTTACAACACCGTCAACTACGTGTACAGGCCTCTAAATGCTGTTATATGGCCTTTTGCCGCCTAATAAAGGCCTTACACGTAAATCACGTGGTTCCACGTGCCTGCGCAGGTTACCATCGGTCTATTCCTTCCACACTCAATGGACTACGACGTCCCAAGTCGTTTTCCATTGCGCCATAGCCTTACAACACCGTCAACTACGTGTACAGGCCTCTAAATGCTGTTATATGGCCTTTTGCCGCCTAATAAAGGCCTTACACGTAAATCACGTGGTTCCACGTGCCTGCGCAGGTTACCATCGGTCTATTCCTTCCACACTCAATGGACTACGACGTCCCAAGTCGTTTTCCATTGCGCCATAGCCTTACAACACCGTCAACTACGTGTACAGGCCTCTAAATGCTGTTATATGGCCTTTTGCCGCCTAATAAAGGCCTTACACGTAAATCACGTGGTTCCACGTGCCTGCGCAGGTTACCATCGGTCTATTCCTTCCACACTCAATGGACTACGACGTCCCAAGTCGTTTTCCATTGCGCCATAGCCTTACAACACCGTCAACTACGTGTACAGGCCTCTAAATGCTGTTATATGGCCTTTTGCCGCCTAATAAAGGCCTTACACGTAAATCACGTGCTTCCACGTGCCTGCGCAGGTTACCATCGGTCTATTCCTTCCACACTCAATGGACTACGACGTCCCAAGTCGTTTTCCATTGCGCCATAGCCTTACAACACCGTCAACTACGTGTACAGGCCTCTAAAGGCTGTTATATGGCCTTTTGCCGCCTAATAAAGGCCTTACACGTAAATCACGTGGTTCCACGTGCCTGCGCAGGTTACCATCGGTCTATTCCTTCCACACTCAATGGACTACGACGTCCCAAGTCGTTTTCCATTGCGCCATAGCCTTACAACACCGTCAACTACGTGTACAGGCCTCTAAATGCTGTTATATGGCCTTTTGCCGCCTAATAAAGGCCTTACACGTAAATCACGTGGTTCCACGTGACTGCGCAGGTTACCATCGGTCTATTCCTTCCACACTCAATGGACTACGACGTCCCAAGTCGTTTTCCATTGCGCCATAGCCTTACAACACCGTCAACCACGTGTACAGGCCTCTAAATGCTGTTATATGGCCTTTTGCCGCCTAATAAAGGCCTTACACGTAAATCACGTGGTTCCACGTGCCTGCGCAGGTTACCATCGGTCTATTCCTTCCACACTCAATGGACTACGACGTCCCAAGTCGTTTTCCATTGCGCCATAGCCTTACAACACCGTCAACTACGTGTACAGGCCTCTAAATGCTGTTATATGGCCTTTTGCCGCCTAATAAAGGCCTTACACGTAAATCACGTGGTTCCACGTGCCTGCGCAGGTTACCATCGGTCTATTCCTTCCACACTCAATGGACTACGACGTCCCAAGTCGTTTTCCATTGCGCCATAGCCTTACAACACCGTCAACTACGTGTACAGGCCTCTAAAGGCTGTTATATGGCCTTTTGCCGCCTAATAAAGGCCTTACACGTAAATCACGTGGTTCCACGTGACTGCGCAGGTTACCATCGGTCTATTCCTTCCACACTCAATGGACTACGACGTCCCAAGTCGTTTTCCATTGCGCCATAGCCTTACAACACCGTCAACTACGTGTACAGGCCTCTAAATGCTGTTATATGGCCTTTTGCCGCCTAATAAAGGCCTTACACGTAAATCACGTGGTTCCACGTGCCTGCGCAGGTTACCATCGGTCTATTCCTTCCACACTCAATGGACTACGACGTCCCAAGTCGTTTTCCATTGCGCCATAGCCTTACAACACCGTCAACTACGTGTACAGGCCTCTAAAGGCTGTTATATGGCCTTTTGCCGCCTAATAAAGGCCTTACACGTAAATCACGTGCTTCCACGTGCCTGCGCAGGTTACCATCGGTCTATTCCTTCCACACTCAATGGACTACGACGTCCCAAGTCGTTTTCCATTGCGCCATAGCCTTACAACACCGTCAACTACGTGTACAGGCCTCTAAATGCTGTTATATGGCCTTTTGCCGCCTAATAAAGGCCTTACACGTAAATCACGTGGTTCCACGTGCCTGCGCAGGTTACCATCGGTCTATTCCTTCCACACTCAATGGACTACGACGTCCCAAGTCGTTTTCCATTGCGCCATAGCCTTACAACACCGTCAACCACGTGTACAGGCCTCTAAATGCTGTTATATGGCCTTTTGCCGCCTAATAAAGGCCTTACACGTAAATCACGTGGTTCCACGTGCCTGCGCAGGTTACCATCGGTCTATTCCTTCCACACTCAATGGACTACGACGTCCCAAGTCGTTTTCCATTGCGCCATAGCCTTACAACACCGTCAACCACGTGTACAGGCCTCTAAATGCTGTTATATGGCCTTTTGCCGCCTAATAAAGGCCTTACACGTAAATCACGTGGTTCCACGTGCTAGCGCAGGTTACCATCGGTCTATTCCTTCCACACTCAATGGACTACGACGTCCCAAGTCGTTTTCCATTGCGCCATAGCCTTACAACACCGTCAACTACGTGTACAGGCCTCTAAATGCTGTTATATGGCCTTTTGCCGCCTAATAAAGGCCTTACACGTAAATCACGTGGTTCCACGTGCTGCGCAGGTTACCATCGGTCTATTCCTTCCACACTCAATGGACTACGACGTCCCAAGTCGTTTTCCATTGCGCCATAGCCTTACAACACCGTCAACTACGTGTACAGGCCTCTAAATGCTGTTATATGGCCTTTTGCCGCCTAATAAAGGCCTTACACGTAAATCACGTGGTTCCACGTGCCTGCGCAGGTTACCATCGGTCTATTCCTTCCACACTCAATGGACTACGACGTCCCAAGTCGTTTTCCATTGCGCCATAGCCTTACAACACCGTCAACTACGTGTACAGGCCTCTAAAGGCTGTTATATGGCCTTTTGCCGCCTAATAAAGGCCTTACACGTAAATCACGTGGTTCCACGTGCCTGCGCAGGTTACCATCGGTCTATTCCTTCCACACTCAATGGACTACGACGTCCCAAGTCGTTTTCCATTGCGCCATAGCCTTACAACACCGTCAACTACGTGTACAGGCCTCTAAATGCTGTTATATGGCCTTTTGCCGCCTAATAAAGGCCTTACACGTAAATCACGTGGTTCCACGTGACTGCGCAGGTTACCATCGGTCTATTCCTTCCACACTCAATGGACTACGACGTCCCAAGTCGTTTTCCATTGCGCCATAGCCTTACAACACCGTCAACTACGTGTACAGGCCTCTAAATGCTGTTATATGGCCTTTTGCCGCCTAATAAAGGCCTTACACGTAAATCACGTGGTTCCACGTGCTAGCGCAGGTTACCATCGGTCTATTCCTTCCACACTCAATGGACTACGACGTCCCAAGTCGTTTTCCATTGCGCCATAGCCTTACAACACCGTCAACTACGTGTACAGGCCTCTAAATGCTGTTATATGGCCTTTTGCCGCCTAATAAAGGCCTTACACGTAAATCACGTGGTTCCACGTGACTGCGCAGGTTACCATCGGTCTATTCCTTCCACACTCAATGGACTACGACGTCCCAAGTCGTTTTCCATTGCGCCATAGCCTTACAACACCGTCAACTACGTGTACAGGCCTCTAAATGCTGTTATATGGCCTTTTGCCGCCTAATAAAGGCCTTACACGTAAATCACGTGGTTCCACGTGCCTGCGCAGGTTACCATCGGTCTATTCCTTCCACACTCAATGGACTACGACGTCCCAAGTCGTTTTCCATTGCGCCATAGCCTTACAACACCGTCAACTACGTGTACAGGCCTCTAAAGGCTGTTATATGGCCTTTTGCCGCCTAATAAAGGCCTTACACGTAAATCACGTGGTTCCACGTGCCTGCGCAGGTTACCATCGGTCTATTCCTTCCACACTCAATGGACTACGACGTCCCAAGTCGTTTTCCATTGCGCCATAGCCTTACAACACCGTCAACTACGTGTACAGGCCTCTAAAGGCTGTTATATGGCCTTTTGCCGCCTAATAAAGGCCTTACACGTAAATCACGTGGTTCCACGTGCCTGCGCAGGTTACCATCGGTCTATTCCTTCCACACTCAATGGACTACGACGTCCCAAGTCGTTTTCCATTGCGCCATAGCCTTACAACACCGTCAACTACGTGTACAGGCCTCTAAAGGCTGTTATATGGCCTTTTGCCGCCTAATAAAGGCCTTACACGTAAATCACGTGGTTCCACGTGCCTGCGCAGGTTACCATCGGTCTATTCCTTCCACACTCAATGGACTACGACGTCCCAAGTCGTTTTCCATTGCGCCATAGCCTTACAACACCGTCAACTACGTGTACAGGCCTCTAAAGGCTGTTATATGGCCTTTTGCCGCCTAATAAAGGCCTTACACGTAAATCACGTGGTTCCACGTGACTGCGCAGGTTACCATCGGTCTATTCCTTCCACACTCAATGGACTACGACGTCCCAAGTCGTTTTCCATTGCGCCATAGCCTTACAACACCGTCAACTACGTGTACAGGCCTCTAAATGCTGTTATATGGCCTTTTGCCGCCTAATAAAGGCCTTACACGTAAATCACGTGGTTCCACGTGCTAGCGCAGGTTACCATCGGTCTATTCCTTCCACACTCAATGGACTACGACGTCCCAAGTCGTTTTCCATTGCGCCATAGCCTTACAACACCGTCAACTACGTGTACAGGCCTCTAAAGGCTGTTATATGGCCTTTTGCCGCCTAATAAAGGCCTTACACGTAAATCACGTGGTTCCACGTGCCTGCGCAGGTTACCATCGGTCTATTCCTTCCACACTCAATGGACTACGACGTCCCAAGTCGTTTTCCATTGCGCCATAGCCTTACAACACCGTCAACTACGTGTACAGGCCTCTAAATGCTGTTATATGGCCTTTTGCCGCCTAATAAAGGCCTTACACGTAAATCACGTGGTTCCACGTGACTGCGCAGGTTACCATCGGTCTATTCCTTCCACACTCAATGGACTACGACGTCCCAAGTCGTTTTCCATTGCGCCATAGCCTTACAACACCGTCAACCACGTGTACAGGCCTCTAAATGCTGTTATATGGCCTTTTGCCGCCTAATAAAGGCCTTACACGTAAATCACGTGGTTCCACGTGCTAGCGCAGGTTACCATCGGTCTATTCCTTCCACACTCAATGGACTACGACGTCCCAAGTCGTTTTCCATTGCGCCATAGCCTTACAACACCGTCAACTACGTGTACAGGCCTCTAAAGGCTGTTATATGGCCTTTTGCCGCCTAATAAAGGCCTTACACGTAAATCACGTGTTCCACGTGCCTGCGCAGGTTACCATCGGTCTATTCCTTCCACACTCAATGGACTACGACGTCCCAAGTCGTTTTCCATTGCGCCATAGCCTTACAACACCGTCAACTACGTGTACAGGCCTCTAAATGCTGTTATATGGCCTTTTGCCGCCTAATAAAGGCCTTACACGTAAATCACGTGGTTCCACGTGCCTGCGCAGGTTACCATCGGTCTATTCCTTCCACACTCAATGGACTACGACGTCCCAAGTCGTTTTCCATTGCGCCATAGCCTTACAACACCGTCAACTACGTGTACAGGCCTCTAAAGGCTGTTATATGGCCTTTTGCCGCCTAATAAAGGCCTTACACGTAAATCACGTGGTTCCACGTGCCTGCGCAGGTTACCATCGGTCTATTCCTTCCACACTCAATGGACTACGACGTCCCAAGTCGTTTTCCATTGCGCCATAGCCTTACAACACCGTCAACTACGTGTACAGGCCTCTAAATGCTGTTATATGGCCTTTTGCCGCCTAATAAAGGCCTTACACGTAAATCACGTGGTTCCACGTGCCTGCGCAGGTTACCATCGGTCTATTCCTTCCACACTCAATGGACTACGACGTCCCAAGTCGTTTTCCATTGCGCCATAGCCTTACAACACCGTCAACTACGTGTACAGGCCTCTAAAGGCTGTTATATGGCCTTTTGCCGCCTAATAAAGGCCTTACACGTAAATCACGTGGTTCCACGTGACTGCGCAGGTTACCATCGGTCTATTCCTTCCACACTCAATGGACTACGACGTCCCAAGTCGTTTTCCATTGCGCCATAGCCTTACAACACCGTCAACTACGTGTACAGGCCTCTAAAGGCTGTTATATGGCCTTTTGCCGCCTAATAAAGGCCTTACACGTAAATCACGTGCTTCCACGTGCCTGCGCAGGTTACCATCGGTCTATTCCTTCCACACTCAATGGACTACGACGTCCCAAGTCGTTTTCCATTGCGCCATAGCCTTACAACACCGTCAACTACGTGTACAGGCCTCTAAATGCTGTTATATGGCCTTTTGCCGCCTAATAAAGGCCTTACACGTAAATCACGTGGTTCCACGTGCTAGCGCAGGTTACCATCGGTCTATTCCTTCCACACTCAATGGACTACGACGTCCCAAGTCGTTTTCCATTGCGCCATAGCCTTACAACACCGTCAACTACGTGTACAGGCCTCTAAAGGCTGTTATATGGCCTTTTGCCGCCTAATAAAGGCCTTACACGTAAATCACGTGGTTCCACGTGCCTGCGCAGGTTACCATCGGTCTATTCCTTCCACACTCAATGGACTACGACGTCCCAAGTCGTTTTCCATTGCGCCATAGCCTTACAACACCGTCAACTACGTGTACAGGCCTCTAAATGCTGTTATATGGCCTTTTGCCGCCTAATAAAGGCCTTACACGTAAATCACGTGGTTCCACGTGCCTGCGCAGGTTACCATCGGTCTATTCCTTCCACACTCAATGGACTACGACGTCCCAAGTCGTTTTCCATTGCGCCATAGCCTTACAACACCGTCAACTACGTGTACAGGCCTCTAAAGGCTGTTATATGGCCTTTTGCCGCCTAATAAAGGCCTTACACGTAAATCACGTGCTTCCACGTGCCTGCGCAGGTTACCATCGGTCTATTCCTTCCACACTCAATGGACTACGACGTCCCAAGTCGTTTTCCATTGCGCCATAGCCTTACAACACCGTCAACTACGTGTACAGGCCTCTAAATGCTGTTATATGGCCTTTTGCCGCCTAATAAAGGCCTTACACGTAAATCACGTGGTTCCACGTGCCTGCGCAGGTTACCATCGGTCTATTCCTTCCACACTCAATGGACTACGACGTCCCAAGTCGTTTTCCACTGCGCCATAGCCTTACAACACCGTCAACCACGTGTACAGGCCTCTAAATGCTGTTATATGGCCTTTTGCCGCCTAATAAAGGCCTTACACGTAAATCACGTGGTTCCACGTGCTGCGCAGGTTACCATCGGTCTATTCCTTCCACACTCAATGGACTACGACGTCCCAAGTCGTTTTCCATTGCGCCATAGCCTTACAACACCGTCAACTACGTGTACAGGCCTCTAAATGCTGTTATATGGCCTTTTGCCGCCTAATAAAGGCCTTACACGTAAATCACGTGGTTCCACGTGACTGCGCAGGTTACCATCGGTCTATTCCTTCCACACTCAATGGACTACGACGTCCCAAGTCGTTTTCCATTGCGCCATAGCCTTACAACACCGTCAACTACGTGTACAGGCCTCTAAAGGCTGTTATATGGCCTTTTGCCGCCTAATAAAGGCCTTACACGTAAATCACGTGCTTCCACGTGACTGCGCAGGTTACCATCGGTCTATTCCTTCCACACTCAATGGACTACGACGTCCCAAGTCGTTTTCCATTGCGCCATAGCCTTACAACACCGTCAACTACGTGTACAGGCCTCTAAAGGCTGTTATATGGCCTTTTGCCGCCTAATAAAGGCCTTACACGTAAATCACGTGTTCCACGTGCCTGCGCAGGTTACCATCGGTCTATTCCTTCCACACTCAATGGACTACGACGTCCCAAGTCGTTTTCCACTGCGTCATAGCCTTACAACACCGTCAACTACGTGTACAGGCCTCTAAAGGCTGTTATATGGCCTTTTGCCGCCTAATAAAGGCCTTACACGTAAATCACGTGGTTCCACGTGCTAGCGCAGGTTACCATCGGTCTATTCCTTCCACACTCAATGGACTACGACGTCCCAAGTCGTTTTCCACTGCGCCATAGCCTTACAACACCGTCAACCACGTGTACAGGCCTCTAAATGCTGTTATATGGCCTTTTGCCGCCTAATAAAGGCCTTACACGTAAATCACGTGCTTCCACGTGCCTGCGCAGGTTACCATCGGTCTATTCCTTCCACACTCAATGGACTACGACGTCCCAAGTCGTTTTCCATTGCGTCATAGCCTTACAACACCGTCAACTACGTGTACAGGCCTCTAAATGCTGTTATATGGCCTTTTGCCGCCTAATAAAGGCCTTACACGTAAATCACGTGGTTCCACGTGACTGCGCAGGTTACCATCGGTCTATTCCTTCCACACTCAATGGACTACGACGTCCCAAGTCGTTTTCCATTGCGCCATAGCCTTACAACACCGTCAACTACGTGTACAGGCCTCTAAAGGCTGTTATATGGCCTTTTGCCGCCTAATAAAGGCCTTACACGTAAATCACGTGGTTCCACGTGCCTGCGCAGGTTACCATCGGTCTATTCCTTCCACACTCAATGGACTACGACGTCCCAAGTCGTTTTCCATTGCGCCATAGCCTTACAACACCGTCAACTACGTGTACAGGCCTCTAAATGCTGTTATATGGCCTTTTGCCGCCTAATAAAGGCCTTACACGTAAATCACGTGTTCCACGTGCCTGCGCAGGTTACCATCGGTCTATTCCTTCCACACTCAATGGACTACGACGTCCCAAGTCGTTTTCCATTGCGCCATAGCCTTACAACACCGTCAACTACGTGTACAGGCCTCTAAAGGCTGTTATATGGCCTTTTGCCGCCTAATAAAGGCCTTACACGTAAATCACGTGGTTCCACGTGCCTGCGCAGGTTACCATCGGTCTATTCCTTCCACACTCAATGGACTACGACGTCCCAAGTCGTTTTCCATTGCGCCATAGCCTTACAACACCGTCAACTACGTGTACAGGCCTCTAAAGGCTGTTATATGGCCTTTTGCCGCCTAATAAAGGCCTTACACGTAAATCACGTGGTTCCACGTGCCTGCGCAGGTTA
This sequence comes from Hydractinia echinata, assembly GCA_030067915.1. Lineage (NCBI taxonomy): Eukaryota > Metazoa > Cnidaria > Hydrozoa > Anthoathecata > Hydractiniidae > Hydractinia > Hydractinia echinata. The sequence goes on from JASGCC010002818.1 coordinate 22,787, forward strand.
CCATCGGTCTATTCCTTCCACACTCAATGGACTACGACGTCCCAAGTCGTTTTCCATTGCGCCATAGCCTTACAACACCGTCAACTACGTGTACAGGCCTCTAAATGGCTGTTATATGGCCTTTTGCCGCCTAATAAAGGCCTTACACGTAAATCACGTGGTTCCACGTGCCTGCGCAGGTTACCATCGGTCTATTCCTTCCACACTCAATGGACTACGACGTCCCAAGTCGTTTTCCATTGCGCCATAGCCTTACAACACCGTCAACTACGTGTACAGGCCTCTAAAGGCTGTTATATGGCCTTTTGCCGCCTAATAAAGGCCTTACACGTAAATCACGTGCTTCCACGTGCCTGCGCAGGTTACCATCGGTCTATTCCTTCCACACTCAATGGACTACGACGTCCCAAGTCGTTTTCCATTGCGCCATAGCCTTACAACACCGTCAACTACGTGTACAGGCCTCTAAAGGCTGTTATATGGCCTTTTGCCGCCTAATAAAGGCCTTACACGTAAATCACGTGGTTCCACGTGCCTGCGCAGGTTACCATCGGTCTATTCCTTCCACACTCAATGGACTACGACGTCCCAAGTCGTTTTCCATTGCGCCATAGCCTTACAACACCGTCAACTACGTGTACAGGCCTCTAAAGGCTGTTATATGGCCTTTTGCCGCCTAATAAAGGCCTTACACGTAAATCACGTGCTTCCACGTGCCTGCGCAGGTTACCATCGGTCTATTCCTTCCACACTCAATGGACTACGACGTCCCAAGTCGTTTTCCATTGCGCCATAGCCTTACAACACCGTCAACTACGTGTACAGGCCTCTAAATGCTGTTATATGGCCTTTTGCCGCCTAATAAAGGCCTTACACGTAAATCACGTGGTTCCACGTGACTGCGCAGGTTACCATCGGTCTATTCCTTCCACACTCAATGGACTACGACGTCCCAAGTCGTTTTCCACTGCGCCATAGCCTTACAACACCGTCAACCACGTGTACAGGCCTCTAAATGCTGTTATATGGCCTTTTGCCGCCTAATAAAGGCCTTACACGTAAATCACGTGGTTCCACGTGCTAGCGCAGGTTACCATCGGTCTATTCCTTCCACACTCAATGGACTACGACGTCCCAAGTCGTTTTCCATTGCGCCATAGCCTTACAACACCGTCAACTACGTGTACAGGCCTCTAAAGGCTGTTATATGGCCTTTTGCCGCCTAATAAAGGCCTTACACGTAAATCACGTGGTTCCACGTGACTGCGCAGGTTACCATCGGTCTATTCCTTCCACACTCAATGGACTACGACGTCCCAAGTCGTTTTCCATTGCGCCATAGCCTTACAACACCGTCAACCACGTGTACAGGCCTCTAAAGGCTGTTATATGGCCTTTTGCCGCCTAATAAAGGCCTTACACGTAAATCACGTGCTTCCACGTGCCTGCGCAGGTTACCATCGGTCTATTCCTTCCACACTCAATGGACTACGACGTCCCAAGTCGTTTTCCATTGCGCCATAGCCTTACAACACCGTCAACTACGTGTACAGGCCTCTAAATGCTGTTATATGGCCTTTTGCCGCCTAATAAAGGCCTTACACGTAAATCACGTGGTTCCACGTGCCTGCGCAGGTTACCATCGGTCTATTCCTTCCACACTCAATGGACTACGACGTCCCAAGTCGTTTTCCATTGCGCCATAGCCTTACAACACCGTCAACTACGTGTACAGGCCTCTAAAGGCTGTTATATGGCCTTTTGCCGCCTAATAAAGGCCTTACACGTAAATCACGTGGTTCCACGTGCCTGCGCAGGTTACCATCGGTCTATTCCTTCCACACTCAATGGACTACGACGTCCCAAGTCGTTTTCCATTGCGCCATAGCCTTACAACACCGTCAACTACGTGTACAGGCCTCTAAATGCTGTTATATGGCCTTTTGCCGCCTAATAAAGGCCTTACACGTAAATCACGTGGTTCCACGTGCCTGCGCAGGTTACCATCGGTCTATTCCTTCCACACTCAATGGACTACGACGTCCCAAGTCGTTTTCCATTGCGCCATAGCCTTACAACACCGTCAACTACGTGTACAGGCCTCTAAAGGCTGTTATATGGCCTTTTGCCGCCTAATAAAGGCCTTACACGTAAATCACGTGGTTCCACGTGCCTGCGCAGGTTACCATCGGTCTATTCCTTCCACACTCAATGGACTACGACGTCCCAAGTCGTTTTCCATTGCGCCATAGCCTTACAACACCGTCAACTACGTGTACAGGCCTCTAAAGGCTGTTATATGGCCTTTTGCCGCCTAATAAAGGCCTTACACGTAAATCACGTGGTTCCACGTGCCTGCGCAGGTTACCATCGGTCTATTCCTTCCACACTCAATGGACTACGACGTCCCAAGTCGTTTTCCACTGCGCCATAGCCTTACAACACCGTCAACTACGTGTACAGGCCTCTAAAGCTGTTATATGGCCTTTTGCCGCCTAATAAAGGCCTTACACGTAAATCACGTGGTTCCACGTGCCTGCGCAGGTTACCATCGGTCTATTCCTTCCACACTCAATGGACTACGACGTCCCAAGTCGTTTTCCACTGCGCCATAGCCTTACAACACCGTCAACCACGTGTACAGGCCTCTAAATGCTGTTATATGGCCTTTTGCCGCCTAATAAAGGCCTTACACGTAAATCACGTGGTTCCACGTGCCTGCGCAGGTTACCATCGGTCTATTCCTTCCACACTCAATGGACTACGACGTCCCAAGTCGTTTTCCATTGCGCCATAGCCTTACAACACCGTCAACTACGTGTACAGGCCTCTAAAGGCTGTTATATGGCCTTTTGCCGCCTAATAAAGGCCTTACACGTAAATCACGTGGTTCCACGTGCCTGCGCAGGTTACCATCGGTCTATTCCTTCCACACTCAATGGACTACGACGTCCCAAGTCGTTTTCCATTGCGCCATAGCCTTACAACACCGTCAACCACGTGTACAGGCCTCTAAGGCTGTTATATGGCCTTTTGCCGCCTAATAAAGGCCTTACACGTAAATCACGTGGTTCCACGTGACTGCGCAGGTTACCATCGGTCTATTCCTTCCACACTCAATGGACTACGACGTCCCAAGTCGTTTTCCATTGCGCCATAGCCTTACAACACCGTCAACTACGTGTACAGGCCTCTAAAGGCTGTTATATGGCCTTTTGCCGCCTAATAAAGGCCTTACACGTAAATCACGTGCTTCCACGTGCCTGCGCAGGTTACCATCGGTCTATTCCTTCCACACTCAATGGACTACGACGTCCCAAGTCGTTTTCCATTGCGCCATAGCCTTACAACACCGTCAACTACGTGTACAGGCCTCTAAATGCTGTTATATGGCCTTTTGCCGCCTAATAAAGGCCTTACACGTAAATCACGTGGTTCCACGTGCCTGCGCAGGTTACCATCGGTCTATTCCTTCCACACTCAATGGACTACGACGTCCCAAGTCGTTTTCCATTGCGCCATAGCCTTACAACACCGTCAACTACGTGTACAGGCCTCTAAAGCTGTTATATGGCCTTTTGCCGCCTAATAAAGGCCTTACACGTAAATCACGTGGTTCCACGTGACTGCGCAGGTTACCATCGGTCTATTCCTTCCACACTCAATGGACTACGACGTCCCAAGTCGTTTTCCACTGCGCCATAGCCTTACAACACCGTCAACCACGTGTACAGGCTCTAAATGCTGTTATAGCCTTTTGTCGCC